>JADBJO010000663.1:237500-255000 GCA_016801955.1 Conus betulinus | reverse complement strand
CGGGGTTTGTTGAGAATCGTGGGGGCTTGGGTTTCCCTGCCAGGTCTGTTTTGGTCGTAGCGGTGATAAGCTTCGCTAGACGGCTGTCATCACCCGGGGTATCGGATCGCCCATTAGGCGTTTGCACGTCAGTGTGTGTGTGTGTGTGTGTGTGGAGGTGGAGGTGGGGGAAGAGGTAGGGGGGGTGGAGATGGGGGAGGGATGTGTGTGTGTGTGTGTGTGTGTGTGTGTGTGTGTGAGTGTGTGTGTGTGTGTGTGTGTGTGTGTGTGTGTGAATTGGAATGATGTAGAAGTATACGGCTTTTATTTTCAAACGATCCCCCCCCCCCTCCCCCCGTCCCCCCCTTTTTTGTTGTTGTTGTTGAAATGTACTATCATAAAAATGCAAGTTCACTGGCCTCATATTTTCGATAGTCACTCGTCTCCAAAAATGATTGAGAGACAGTTCAGTCACAGAACAGTTCAGCTTGTCAATCGATAGGTGAATAGTTCCTCATGACAAAGTAGGCTTAAGCGCGCCGCGTGACTCACCAACGTGCCATCAATGACCACGTGATCAGTTCCTTCGCGGACCGGGATGAGGTGGCTTAGACCAATGACAGTATCTCCCATCACTAAGTCAAGAGATCGTAGAGATTTGATGCAAACATGACAGACATTTCCAGTCAACCTTCCTCGACTACATTTAAACGTGTATGCTTTCAAATCAGCCACCCTCGTCTACTCATGTATGTGTGTGTTTTCAAGTCACCCTCCCTCTACTACATTTATATGTGTGTTTTCAAATCACCCACCCTCGTTTACATTGATATGTGTGTGTTTTCAAATCACCCTTCCTCTTCTACATTTATGTGTGTGTTTTCAAATCACCCACTCTCGATTATATTGATATGTGTGTGTTTTCAAATCACCCTCCCTCTACTACATTTATACGTGTGTTTTCAAATCACCCACCCTCGATTACATTTATATGTGTATGTTTTTAAGCCACCCAGCCTGGAGTTTCACTTATTGTAAGATATTCTGGCAGTGATGGGGTTTAGCGTCCTCCTGTTCAAAACACTGCAGATAACCCCCTTTTGCAGTGATTTTCCTTTGAAAGAGATCTTTCTGTGAAACATAAATGCCATGGAAGGTGAAATAATAATGCTAGCTTGTGTCTGTAGAAAATTTAGGATGTTTTTTATATTACATTCAGTCAGGCGATTGAAAACGTAGGTGAGCGAGTGTTGAACATTAGGGTGCATCTAAACAGTTTCTACTGATGCATCAAACTAACAGTGCACGATTAAATTAATTGCACATATATTTGACGCTCAGATCTGTACGTGCTCAAATCTGTACTTGCTGTGTTTTTGCTTATTATTTATGAAATAAAAGAATAAGTAAGTAAATAAATAAAACAACAGTAGCGACTAACTGATTCAAGATGGGGGAATTTAGAGCCAGGCATAGTTTTAATACTTTTAAACTCCTCGTGGTGTAACTTCATTATCCCGAGTCAGGTCTTCACTGTATGATGCTGATCGGGCGACCACAGATTAAATACTAAGTTGTAGGTGATGGATATAGTGATGTAAGTGATGTAAGTGATCACAATGAGTATGACGTTTCTTTTTTTTTTTTTTTTTTTTTTTTTTAAGCATTTGTTGTCGATTTTAGTTTGTGATTGTGAGGAGGGTGGGCTGGGTTGGTAATTATGTGCCTCAGTGACTTTCGTCGATCGATCGATCGATCGATCGAGAGAGAGAGAGAGAGAGAGAGAGAGAGAGGGGAGAGGGGGGCAGAAAGGTAACAAAGAAAGAGAGAAGGAAGGAGAGAGGAAGGAGAGAGAGAGAGAGCCTTTAGAGAGAGAGAGAGAGAGAGAGAGAGAGAGAGTCGTTCAATACTATGTGCTCGTGACTCAGGACCGCAAGCGAGATAAAGAGCACAAAGAACAATACCGATCAAAACAATACAAAAAAAAAAAAAAAAGTACCCCTGTATTCACACCGGAAGGAAAGGGGCTGAGGGAGAAAGTGGGGAGGGGGGGCCACTCCCCCACAGGTCATTAGACATTGATCTGACCGTTAGTTATCGATCTGTGCTGGACGTTCATCGGTCAGGAAAGAGGAAATCTCTCCTGGCTGAAGGGTTCGTCGATATCTCTTTCTTCTGTAGTTTTATACGGTTCCCCCGCTTGGAGTGAAAGCGTGTGGTGGTACTTTTAAGAGTCAGGCAATACAGCCGTGCGGAAGGTTGTGTGTGTGTGTGTGTGTGTGTGTGTGTGTGTGTGCGCGCGCGCGCGCGCGCGCGCGCGCGAGGTACTTGCGTGAGTACTTTTGCTCGTGAGTGGTGCTTGCGAGCGTACCCGTGTGATAATGTCTGTTCACAAGGATAGTGATTTTAGACACCATGCAAAAGTTACCCCGCCCCGCCCTTCAAAAATAAGAATAAGTGAAATAAAACTTCAAAGTAATCTTCCAATAGGTGTGGATAGAATAACTTTTGCAATTAAGATAATGTCAATTTCTTCATCATTCAGAATGTCCCTTGTGTTATCATACTTCAGAAAAAAACTCCATATTATTCATTCGGTATCTAGCGAGCAAAATTGGGCATTCTAATAGATGAATTGACAATTTCGTTGAGTTCACCGTTCTCGTTCGCCATTTTCTTTTTGTTTAATGAACGCTATTATGTAATGGTTGTAGCCTATTCTTTTCTGTCAGTTGGAATACTTATGTACAGTCTCGAGACTGACAATAATTAATTGAAAACCGATCTGCACGTCGGATAAAAATACACTGAGGGCTCATTTCGCGAAAAAGTGTTTTATTAAATCTAATGAATCAAAAAAAAAGCGCTTTGTTTTCTCTGTTCAAACCCGGCGTGGTTGAGGCTGTGAGGCCTCTCGTGGGGGCTGCCTTCATTCATTTGATGTTGTAAATCTAAAGGATGAAAAAAGGCATATGATTGTCGTTCAGTGTGTCAACAGGGGGATTCCATTCGCAAAAGTTGTATTGCTGGAACGCATGCCTTTCGTTTGCTGTTGTCAAGAATGCGTATTGCTTTTAAAGGAAGTGAGACGACACGATGACGTAATATGTGCATGACGTAGATAACCTTTTCCCAGTTCGACAGAGCAGGAAGCAGACGACAACAACAGAAAACGTCTTGGTCTTCGCCGAAAATCTACTCAGTGCGAAGGTTCGTGGTGTCGATGCGTATAGTTAACAATGTGTGCAAGAGCGCGTTGAGAGATCTATCGGATTGACTGATCTTACTCGCGCCGAGCAGGCAACTGGTTGGAACACTTGGGCATGTTGATCTTTCATCAAGGATATTCGAAGTAATTCAAATCTTGGCATTGCTTGACTTCTCTTGAATACAGAGCTCAGCTGTTTACTAGTTGTCAGATATATCCCATCAAGCTGACAAATTATTGCCAATCTCCAGGGTTAGTTATTTTATTTAAAGTCATCATCGTGTCGATGATTTTAGACTCTAGCATCAAAAACATTAGCCTTAAAAACTTTGTTAAGTTTTTAACGTCATCAAAAAATAAGTTAGAAAAACGGGGAAAAAAAAAAAAAAAAGAAAGAGAGAGAGAGAGAGAGAGAGAGAGAGATGTACAAGAAAACGAGCAATAGGACTACGTATAAAAAACTAGTCTAGCTGATCTAAATATTGAAAAGTTGAAAAGATTAAACTGATCCCAAAATAACTTCACATTAGAAACAGGCAAAATACATTCTACAACTTCCGGAGGTAGGAAAGCTTTCATTGAAGCCAATTTTACTAGTATATGCTCAATTGTCAGTTCTGCAGAGCATACTCACTTAATGTCTTTACAGTTCTTGGTTGTTAAAGCATTTAAAAAAGTCTGCACGACAAGGTAACAGTTGATCTACTTGCGCATGAGGTATTCAATAATAAAAAAATGCTTTGTCCCAGAAGAGAAAAAAACATCGTATCGTTTCATTTTCTATTATGCTACACATTTCTACAGAAGATAAACCGCAAGGCAGTTCAATAGCATTCAAAGTGTTTCACGCTCCATTTTTTTGCGAGATGGTCAACAAATTCATTGTAATAAATTCCACAACGGGATGATATCCAACAAAAGTCAACATTGGATCCTTTCAATTGAATGCAATGAATTAAATATTTTATTTCAAAGATAACCTTATTTTGTAAATAAACGATGAAGCAAGGAATTGCAAGACTGATTTAGAATCTACACAAAAAGAACATTTAACAGATTTAGTGGCAGATTAATCAAACATGACAGAGCCATAAGAATAGCTATTAGTTCTGCTGTAAAAATCGAAACGTCTGTGCCAAGTTGATAAACTTTTCAACTTTTAAAGATGTAATTACAAAGCCAGAGCCTGCTTGATGATCTTCCAGCGCAAAACCGTCAGTATAAACCTTAAGATGATCAGAATGAATTTCAGATACATATGTTTTAACAGTAGTACTTAAGATATTAGGATCGTCATCTTTTCATATATCTGTGTAATCAGTCAAAACTACCTTTCGTTAATTCCCAAGGAGGAATAGGCGTGACATTCATCACGGGGGCAACACTTTTCGGGGTGATTTTGGAGTCTTCAAATAATTCAGAGACACAATGTGCTATAGTCTGTAACTTATTTTTGTTCCTTGCTTCCTTTGAATCGTCAGTATCAGATGTTATGTCTGTCTCTGCTCGAAGTGAATTTTCAACGGTGTTTGCTCTTATTACATACTTTGCTGATGTCAGCTTTCTCATTTTATGAAGAGGTAAAACACCAATCATTCTATACGATTTCGTTGTGCTCGTATGAAGAGGGTCACCTAAAGCCGCTTTGATGGCTTTGCTATCTAAACTTTGTAATTTGTTTAGGAACGTCGTTGGAGCAGAAACGAATACCTCCTGACCATACATTATCCAGATCTAACAAGTGAAATCGCAAGATAGACAAGAGTTTTCGGGTCCTGACCCCAAGTTTGTTTACTTACTTTCTTTAAAAAGTTAACACTTTTCATTGCTTTTGATAACATGGCGTCAAACTTTTTTTTTTTTTCAGTTTAATTTGGCGTAAGGTAAAGCCCAGAGGAGACCTTCTATAAACGAAACAAAACAGGCAAGCAAATTTTCGACTGATATGTCATCCTCAAATGTTTTAATAAACACACACTACTACTACTACTACTACTACTACTATACAATACAATACAATATTTATTCCTTTTGCCCTTTGGGGGTATGGAGGAAGCAAATACACACACACACGAAACAGTCGCTAACTGACGGCTATTTAAAGTATCGTGTATAAAGTATTTTTTGCATCATGTTTTTTGTGTGGCTTTGTTTGTATTTTCACTCGTTTTCGGAAATGCTACAGTCTCCTTACTAAAATGTTGGAAGGAGAGAAAGCGCACCAGAAATACAGAATGCTTTCCCTGAAAGTAGCGAGAGAGCTGGTTCAAAGTGATGTAGTTATAAGAAGTTGAAGAGAGTGACTGACTCTAAAAGCATGTGGCAATAAGAAATGCTGAATGTCAGTATTCCTGGCTGGGAAAGGAGTAACAGACAATGTCGGAGAGAATCTAAATTCGGCTGACGCCAGGATCGGCTACTGGTTCTCTCAACAAGACAGAATTCTGTGGTGCCCATATGTTGTCAGCAAAGAATTTAGAATTTTCATCACGGCGCTGTTTATCTCTCCACACTCCCTCCATCCCTTCCCTCCAACCCCCATCTTCCCGCCTTCTTCTACTCCACCACTCGTCATTTTTCAATACATCTTTGCTAGTTGTTCTCATAGGCGAAAGGAGTTGCTTGTTTGCTTGAACTTGTTTTCCTCTTCTACATAGTTGCTCAGTGTGAGATAATCTACGCAAAAAACATGCTGTGTATGTTATTGTTGTAAAGATGGAACACGGCCTGAACACAGTTCTCCGGGGATGCGTTTCACTTAAAGTTTGTATTAGCTTTCGTACTTTTCTGCAGAGCCAAAGTTTTCACATGCCACTTTGAAAATTGATCCAGTTTGAGTAAATAGGCCAAACTGTTCAGAACAGAAAAAAAAAAAAGAAGTAGTAAAGTGCTTCGCGGCTTCCAAATGCAAATGAGGAAGGAAAAACATATAAATACCTCACTACAGATTCTGTGAAGGGCTTTGTGTTTCATGATCTTGTGCAAGAGGCTCTGCAGGCGAATAACTTTTTTCTCATACTCCTTGTGTCTGACTTCAGCGCGGCAGCATACTATTGCTAAATTGCAAAGGGTCGGTTCCATCCACGATTTCCTGGCCGACATAGGCCATAAAAATCTGTTTTTGCTAGCAGGAGTCTCGATTTACTGCAGACTTCGGGTCTCAGTTCCGTCAGTAGCAGATCGAGTGATGACAGGAGGCTGATTGATGACAGGATCTGTGCAAACAGCTTTACCTGTTTCCGGAAGATGGACAGAGAAGTGCTTTGTTGGCAGTTTTATGTTCATTCCTTTTCTACTGTCTATTGCTTAGTCGATTGCCAGGTCGTTTCTGGGATCATGAGACTTTGATACAATTGTTAGGAAATTAAATTGTTTACCAAATTAAAAGCATTGTTGACAAAATTCAAATTACAAACGTACATACATGTGTGTGTGTGTGTGTGTGTGTGTTTTAGCAGTCGTTCGTTTTGATTCGTTAAGGTCGGATGTAAACTTCAACATCACCTTAGGTCATATGGGATGACGTGGATCCTTCCAAAAAAAGGGGAGGAGGGGTAGAAATTAAATGGGGAGGGGCAGGGGGTTGTTGTGCTGTCTGACACGAAAATGATGCCACCAGAACGGCAGCACAGGTGAGTCAAAAACAGTGAAGTATAAACCTCGACCATTAACACAGAACGATCATGTAACATTTTCATATGAGTGTATTCTGTATCATAGGCCTATGTAATTGTACACTGTCACACTGCGTCGACTGTGCTTTCATGATTTTATACTCTGCCCCAATACTGATACCCACACGAAGATTTTGTTTGTTTTAGAGATTGCACTGAATGTGCAACACAAAAGACGGACGAATAGTCAGGAATGTCGACAGATATACCGAGAGATACACGCTCCGATTGTGACTGGCAGACAGACCACCAGATGGGAAACGTTCCGAAAGACAGACGAACCAATGGAAGAGAAGACGATGATTGTAATAGTGAAGAAGAACGGGACGAAGCGTTTGATCTCTGCGAATATCAAGTTGTTGATTTAAGTACGGTTTGATTTGCAGATTGAAGAAGCGATTCCAAAGAATTCCCATGAGTACCCGTGTTGTTGCACAGGCTACGGTTACTCTGCAGTGTCTTCCGCCTGAAGGAAAACCGTTACCAACGGTAAGTTTACCCATATCAACATAGTAATCTCCCTCCCAGCACCTCGTTTCCATTCCACCTCCATTTTGCGCCCAGTGTGAGGAGATAAGTGACTGTCTCTTCGTTTTCATTATCTTGAATATTGTTTGTCTTGCCTCAAGAAGACCAAAGGTTCGAAATGTATTGTGTTTGTCTTTTAATTTGTTTGTTTTTTTTTTCGTTCGGCGGCATAGTGTTTTTTCTTTTAAGTTTAATGTTAACTGCCGCAACAACAGCAACAACGAGAGCAACAACATTGTATTGCAATATAGCAACTACGACAGCGATATCAACGGGAACAGTACTGATTATAATGTTTAAGATGATCATAACATGATCATGATTGATACTGTGTGAAAGATATTAAGTAAAACGGGAGCTGAGATGGAAGTTGTGCGTCCGAACGTTTTTGGTTCTTAGTGGACATTATTTTGGCCAGTCTCGGAATACTATGCTATCTTTAACAGGCATTGTGATTAAAGTAACGTGCACATCTTACATTGACCACTGTGTTACTTGTGCCATGAGTTGTAGTTAAAGTCAGTGTTACATATCTTACTCTGACCATTGCATTAAGTGTACCAGGTGTTGTGGTTAAAGTCTGTGTTGCACACCTCAGTCTGACCACTGTGTTACTTTTGTTAGGTATTGTGGTTAAAGTCTGTGTTGCACATCTTAGTCTGATCACTGTGTTACCTTTGGCAGGTGTTGTGGTTAAAGTCTGTGTTGCACACTTTAGTCTGACCATTGCCTGGTGTTGGTAAAGTGAATGCTGCACACCTTTCTCTGACCACTGTATCGCGTGTAGCAGATGCGGTTAAAGGTCCGTGTTACCTACCTTACTTTAACCACTGTATCACCTGTGTCAGTGTTATGGTTAACATCAATATTCACACCTTACTCTGACCACTGTAGTACCTGTACCAGGTGTTGTGATGAAAATCAACATCTTGCATCGTCCTCTCAATGTCTTCTGGTTGAAAGACAACGTGGAGCTGAAGGTGCACAGGGACTACAATCTGATCATCTCCAGTATTGTGGTCAAGTCAGTGTTGCACATCTTGTGTCGTCCTCTCTAGGTGTTCTGGCTGAAGGACAACGTGGAGCTGAAGGTGCACAGGGACTACAACCTGATCATCTCCAGTATTGTGGTCAAGTCAGTGTTGCATATCTCTGTTGTCCTGTCCAGGTGTTCTGGCTGAAGGACAACGTGGAGCTGAAGGTGCACCGGGACTACAATCTGATCATCTCCAGTGAGGGCAGCCTCATCATCAACCCAGGCCCGCCTTCAGGACAGCGGAAACTACACGTGTGGAGCCGTCAACCTGGCCTCCAGACGGCTGTCTGATTCTGCCACTCTCCTCGTCTATGGTTCGTGCTGCCGTCATAAATGTTACATTTTCTTACACGTTCATTCTTCAGAGGATGTAGACACGTGTCAGGCTTCATAACAGTGATTGATTGGTTTGTTTTATTAGTTCTGTCGTCTATGGTCCGTCATTAAATCGTAGCTCTGACCTCTGTGTAGGCAGTAGTTCTTACAGAAGATTCAAACGTACGTTAGATTCTGGTCCTGTCTGTGTGTCATTCGATTGTTTGTCTTCATAAGTTCCCTGCAAAGCCCTCGAAACTATTGCGGTGTAGATGTTGTTTTGTCCGCGTATGTTGTTATTTTATAAGTTTTGTTTTCTACATTAATGAATCGAGTTCAAGGTTCTTCAATATCAACATTATTTTCTGTCGTTGTGTATCACGACTACGGACATTATCAGTGATGAATACGTAAACAGCAATGAGTGGCATTGAATAACGTCTAACAGAGGCACAATCAGGAAGGATGTTCGTGTAAGTCAACAACGTGATACCTATTTCATTTTTAACAAACGATGAGAGCAATTCAATTTCATTTATTTCATAAACCATCCGTGATATGTTTTCATAAAACACTCATCTTCATACACATCTGCAAAATGAGCGACTATACGTTTGTCATGTGGAGAAGGTGTTCAGTGTGTTGTGTGTGTGTGTGTGTGTGTGTGTGTGTGTGTGGACGGAGGAGGGTGGTCATCGTGGACAGAATGGTCTCACTGCTCGGTGACATGTGGTGAGGGGAAGAAGAGTCGTACCCGTATCTGTGACCAGCCGGCTCCTCTCAACGGGGGTAAGCCGTGTGCCGGACCCGCCCAGGCCTTCCAGGATTGTGACTCCGCCTGTCCTGGTGAGTTCTGTCATCACCGTCATCTTTATTTCCATGATGATCATCATCATCATCATCATGCAACTTTGGCAAGGTGTTTGCCGGATCTTCCCACGTCTTGCAGGATCGTACTCGGTCCAGTTATCATCGTTGTCGTCGTCGTCTTGTTCATCATCATCATCATCATCATCATCATCATCATCGTCATCACCATCATCATCATCATCTTCATCATCACCATCATCATCATCATCACTTTCTTCTTCTTCTTCTTCTTCTTGTTTTTCTTCCTCCTCCTCCTTTTATTCTTGTTGTTCTCTTTCACCATTATCATTCTCAAATTATTCAGTATCACTTTCTTCATCTACTTTACCACTATCATCATTAACACCATGATAATGACGGCACTTTGCTTCTTTCATCTTCATTTTTATTATCATTATTAGAATGGAACAAAGCTGTTTTCGTCTGTGACTCTGCCTGTCCTGATGAGTATGCATCTGACCTTCAAATGCAATTTAAATCTGAATACACACATGTAGATTTGTACTGTTTGCACTTTGACTAGGACCTCTGATCATGACTGACAAGTTTTCTTTAAAAAATATGACTGCGATTGTCCCAACTGCGTGTTTCCTCTCCTTCTCTCCCCTCCCCCTCTCTCTCTTTCGGTTGTCTCTCAACTGCGTGTCTCCTTTTCCCCTCTCCCTCTCCTTCCCCACCCCCTTGTGTGTGTGTGTGTGTGTGAGTTTCGCGCGCGCGCGTGCGCACGGGCATGTCTGTTCCTGTTTGTCTTTCTCCTTCTGTCTGTCTCTCTTTATATCTATATATATATATATATATATATATATATATATGTGTGTGTGTGTGTGTGTGTGTGTGTGTGTGTGTGTGTATGGGCGCGCGCGCATAGGCGCATGTTTTGATATTAAAAAAAAAAAAAAAAAAATGGCCATACTCCTTCGGAAGTGGAGAGGAACATTCTTTGCCTGCTTCATATCGTGCCCCGAGCGGTATCATTCCCCCGCTGTTTACTTTGGCTCTTCCTTAGACACCCAACCTTGAAGATCACTTGTGTGGCAGCTGCGGGGCCTCCGTCTGGCCGTGCAACTCCTCCCAAAGTCACAAGAGTGTTTGTGTGCAAAGGAAGAGGGGCTGAGGGCGTGGAGGGGGAGGGAGAGAGGAGGAAGTGTTTGAAGTGGGGTGGGGGGAAATGGGAAGGGTAGATGTGACCGGAGAGAGGTGATAAATGAAAAAAGAAGGCGGCGTCTTAGACCATTGTCGCGTACACACTGCCCAAGCCATTTGCTTGTCTGATCATTTGTGCGTGGTAGGAGTCACTCACTATCAGGTTTACGAACATCACTCCGTTTGCTTTTGAAAAAAAATCAAGTTTATATAAAAAAGAAAACTGTCACGTTCATAAAAGTTGCTACCAGGCTTACATAAAAAGAAAAAGATATTTTTCGGGTGTTTAGAATTGCAATCTATTTACAAAAAAAAAAAAAAAGAAAAAAAAAAAAAAAAGAAAGAAAAAAAAAACACACACACACAAAAAACAAAAACAAAACAAAAAAAAAAAGAGAGAGAACACAACCAGGTTTATATTTTCTTAATCTGTCAGGCTAATAAAACACTTTTTCAGGTTTATGAAATCGCTATCACGTTTCTTCTTGCTCTCATCGTCAGCTGAGTCAGATCCAGATCGCGTGATGACATATATATCACCCACCCACCTAGCTCTGATAAGCGGAAGACAAATGACCGTCCAGCCTGTAGGGGGAGGGGAGGGGGGGGGGGGGGGGGGGGGGGGGGGTAGAAAGTAGTAGGTCAACAACAGGCGGACGTAGTGGTGGTCAACACAGTCCACCAGCACGGGATTGTTCCGTCACCTGAGGCAGCAATAAACGTGACAGTCAGGTGGATTAGAGCTCTTATCCTCAACACCTCGGCACTTTTTTATCACTTCATCGAGAGGGCTCGGTGGCCTGGGAAAAATGAGCTGTTTGTTTGCACGGTGAGATAGTTCAACATCATGGAAACCTGTCTGCCTCCCCTGCCTCACTCCTTCACTGGAGGGCGGAAATCTCCATCACGCGCAATGCTCTGGCAGTGGTCTTCCTCTCAGCTCGACGCGTACCTGTTTGGAGAGTCTTCCAGTGATGATGAAGTGGCCGAAAGGTTTACGACATCCCACCTGCAGCACTTGATTAACGAAGAGGAGCAGGATTGGACGAACGCAGCGGTTTTGGCTGGGCACGGGGAGGTCGTGGCGAGGGCAGACGATACTAAAACTGTCGGGAGTTTATAGAAGCAGTCAAACGTTGTCTGATAGCTGTTTACACTCGTCGGGCTTGTGGATGCAACTGGGCAAGATCTTGTGCAAACGTAGATAACGGTTGAATCGGTCCTGTGTGTGTATTTGGCCAAAATGTTCCCAAATAGAATAACGTTTAGCTTTATCACAGACTGGAAAGAGCTGTTGAAATGTTAATGGAAAGCAGAAGGGAGGTGGTTCATCTCACGTAAAGCTTTGTATTGGAAAGGTCGAAGAAATCTTGGAAGAAGGAGCAGAAGAGAGAGAGAGAGAGAGAGAGAGAGAGAGAGAGAGAGAGAGAGAGAGAGAGAGAGAGAGAGAGAGAGGACGGACGGACGGACACAGAGTGAGATGTCTTGCAGTAAATGGATCACAGCTTTAGTATAATCAACCATTGTAAGTTAAAAACGTAGAACTTTGCTGTCTGTCTATAAACGTAATTCACGAACCAAGCATCATCGGCCGGGATGTTAGATATTGACACACAGCCAGTCAGACAGACAGAAGAGAAGAAAGTCCCCCCCCCCCCCCCCCACTCTCCTTTTGATTAATTACTAAACTTTTATATTGTTTACATACATTCTTTTACACACGTACATATTTAAATTCAAAACATTATCCAGGCCCTCACGGACGCAGAAGTATCGTTTATCTCAGAAACTGGCCTCAAACAGTGTTACAAAAATATCTGTTTTTTGCAAACAAAATTCCCTGGTCCTCACAAACCGACAACAATGTCCTTTCCTGGTTTTGGCCTCAACAAGCCACAAACTCTTTTCAAATTCCGCAACTTCGCACCGACTTACAAAACAAGCGATGCCTGTGCCACTCCACTCTCAAGCATAAACACTGGTAAATTGTGCGCCTCAGATGTGACTGGGGGGGAAGATATTCCGGAAAAGACGAGAAAAAAAAATTAATGGTTTTATTCAAATATGGAAAGAATAATTATCTGTTTAATTTTAGTCTTCGTTTTTCCTTTTTTTTAAAAAATTTTTCTTCCGCCACATCTTACCTGGAAATTTGCTGAATATATCATAAGCCAGTCTAGGCCTTTATGTTTATCACTGTCCCCTTCCGTGTCAAAAAAAAAAACAAACCATGAGGGGCGTTTGCCCTCGCCAACACCACCACGTATGACGCCATCGACCACTCTGTCTCTAATTCAACTGACAATCCTACAGATGATAAACAAATGACACTGAGTTAATTATCCACTACATTCAATGCGTAGGCCTGCAAACTGCGCGGTTTCCATGACTAGGTGGGCTAAGGTACAAGAGGGTAAACAAGGCTTTAAAATCCTTTTCTTTTCAAAGGCATGCTTAAGTAATTTATTGTTTTGTGTCGACAAACACACTTCAAATGAAGACATATCAAAAGACAGGGAACTTGGGCAAAGTTCTCTCACAAGGGGAAGATGGGGGTTGGGGATGGGGTGGAGGTCCTTTGTTCACGTACAGAGAAAGAGAGCACTAATATCTTATTCTCTCTCGTCCTCGCCCGTTCGTTTCCTACAGATTCCTCTGACACAGTTATATGCTGCATTTTGTTTTTTGTTTTAACGCAGTCTCTCTCTCTCTCTCTCTCTCTCTCTCTCTCTCTCTCTCTCTCTCTCTCTCTCTCTCTCTTTTGCTGTGTTCCCCGTCTTCTTCTCTGCTCTGCCTTCCAGCCTCTGTCTTCAGTTTTCAAGGCTTTCAGTTTTCTGTTTCTTCTCTTGAGCTTAAAGTTCTTTTAAAATGCGTTCGCCGTTAGTTTCCACAGATAAGGTTCTACCCTAAAACCCTGACACCTGCCTTTTAATGCCCTTTAAAAACGATATAATTTTGCCTATTTGTTGACGATTTTATGGCATCAAGAGTGCCAACTACCTGAGATTCAATTTCTATGACTGCCCAGACCACAACAAAGGGACTTAACAAAAACACAGACCTAACTGAGGCATAGGACCGTGACGCAAAGCAATACCATGTCGCCATGCTGTTTATAATTCCATCCCATGACGATTACGCTTATGACCACACACTACCGACATAAGGCCCTTGAACATATTTTACCACCCGTATTCCTGTACTTGTGGCACTAGAATTGACAGCTGAGATTACAAGTTTCAGCGTCTCCGCCTCGCATTTTTTACTTCTTGAAGCACAGGACTGGAAAGCTAGCATTACATGCTTAAACGTCACCGCTTCGCAGACTTCTGTTCCTGGTGTATTGGAACGGAAATTAGCATTACACGTTTGAACATCTCCACCTCCCAGACTCCACTTCTTGAAGTACTAGTATGAGAATTTGCGTCATAAGTTACATTGACGGTCATGAAACATTAGAATGGAGAATTAACGAAACAGTTTTGAATGTCTCTGCGTCCCAGTTTGATTCTCATGCTGACTGATGTTTTGGAGCATCGTCTATTTTTCCAATGTCTGTTGCTTGTAACGTGCTGAGGAGCATTGATATCGGCAGTCTTTTTTATTTCTGTTGTTTTCAACGTCTGAGGAACATGTCATTATAGAAATTCTACTTGTATACTTTGTATTGCATGATAAATCGGCAGTTGTTTACAGCTTGTGTGTGTGTCTTCATTTGTGTTTCACTTGTGTTTTCAGTAACGCTACAGTCTGTGTCATTATGCTACCATTACAAGCTTGGACGTCTGTACCTCCTTGATAACTGTTCTTGAAGCACTAGAGTGAAAAGTTAGCACCACGAGTTTAATTTCTCATCTTCACAGATGGTTGTTACAGAAGGACTAGAATGAAAGGCAAGAATAACAAGTAGAACATCTCCACTTCCTGGACTGGTGTCCTTGAAGAACTAGAATGGAAATCTAAAATTACAATTTGAACATCTCAAACCTTCCGGTTTTCCGGTCTGTCCTTGAACCGAATGATTCCCCAAAGGAGTGAAAAGGGACAGGAGTTCGGTCACCCTCCTCCCCGTTCGGTTGCGACCTGTCTTCAAATGGGTGATTGGACGTGGCACGGTGTGCATCTTCCCTGTCGTTTTCGCTCATCGTGTTCCCTTCGTTAGCCATCCCTGGAGAAGGCGGGAACAATCGTCCGCCTTTGTTCTACCCTCCTTCTGAATCCTACCCAGCCTTCCTGTCTGCTGGTCTCATTACTTGCTTTGTTCCTTTTTTTTCTTTTCACGTCTTCCGAAACATGATTCATGTGGGTCGTTAAACTGTATCGGGTTGAGCTGAAGCACAAATAATAATTGAAAGTGTCTGCGACCGTTTAGCCTTATGTTGTTTTATTTCCTTTTTCCGTTTCGTTTTTTGCTTTATATTTTCTGTCATCTGTATGTTTTTTTCGTTTTTTTTTTTTTTCTCTCTGTCTGTCTGTCTGTCTGTTGTCTGTCTGTCTGTCTCTCTCTCTCTCTCTCTCTCTCTCTCTCTCTCTCTCTCTCTCTCTCTCTCTCTCTCTCTCTCTCTCTCTCTCTCCCCAGGAAATTATGAACTTTTAGCCTCGTGTGTTTATCTTGTTACTCAGCGTTAGAACGAAACTGAATGGAAATGCAGCACACTCCAGTTTCATATTGTGCCAGATACATCAGTCCAGTAAATCATCAAAACAATTTCGTACATCAACGGTAAGCCTTCTGTAATTGCCCTCATAAAAGGACGACGCCAGGGGGTTAAGTGCAAGAGAGAGAGAGAGAGAGAGAGAGAGAGAGAGAGGGGGGGGGGGAAGGGTATATCAACTGAGCTGTAAACCGCTATCAGATCCTGCAAGAGCTGCTTGAGGAAGAAGTGGCAATTGATGAGAGATGGGGAGCAATGAAAGAGGCCTGGGTTACAACCTGTAAAGTTGTACTAGGCCATAAAAAACAAAATCAAAAGGAGTGGATCTCGGCAGAATCTTTAAAGAAAATAGAAGAGAGAAAGCAGAAGAAGGCGGCAGTCAACAACAGCCGGACAAGAACAGGGAAACAGAGCTCAGCAACAGTATACAGGAGTTAACGAAGAAGTAAAGAAAAGTGTGAAGGCAGACAAGAAGAAGTACATTGAGAATCTGGCAGTGGAGGCAGAAGAGGCAGCGAGACTTGGCAACATGAAGAACTTGTATGACACCACGAAGAAGTTGTCAGGGAAGTTCAGCAAGTCAGAGAGGCCCGTGAAAGACAAGGAGGGAAAGGCAATACAAGGTGAGGATGGACAGAAACAGAGATGGAAAAGAGCACTTTGAAGAACTACTAAACAGGCCAGTGCCAGAATATCCACCTAACATCCAGCCAGCTGAGAATGATCTTCCCATCAACTGCGGCGCACCTACCAGAGAAGAGATCAGAGAGGCGATAAAGAAGCTAAGAACGGAAAGGCTGCAGGCCCAGACAGTATACCTGCAGAGGTTTTGAAGATGGATACAGAAACCACAGTAGAGATATTACACCCTCTTTTTGCAAGGATTTGGGAGGAAGAACAGGTCCCAACAGAATGGAAAGAAGGTTACCTGATCAAAATGCCGAAGAAAGGTGACCTCAGCTCATGCACCAACTACAGAGGCATCACATTGCTGTCAGTCCCAGGAAAGGTATTCAACAGAATCCTATGGGAAAGGATGAAGAACCAGGTAGACGCACATCTCAGAGATCAGCAAGCGGGCTTCCGCAAGGAAGGACAGATCCTGCACCGACCAGATTGCCACACTCCGCATCATCCTGGAGCAGTCGTCGGAGTGGAATTCACCACTGTATATCACTTTCATCAATTACGAGAAGGCTTTCGACAGTGTCGACAGAGCATCTATTTGGAAGCTGCTGCAACATTATGGCGTACCACAGAAGTTCATCAACATCATCCGAAATTCTTATGAGGGGATGACCTACAGAGTTGTACATGGAGGTCAACTTACAGATGCTTTTGAAGTGAAAACAGGGGTGAGGCAAGGGTGCCTTCTCTCACCATTCCTGTTCCTTCTCGCTATAGACTGGATTATGAAGACGTCAACTGCAGGCAAGCGCAATGGCATCCAGTGGACTCTGTGGAAGCAGCTGGACGACCTAGACTTTGCCGATGATTTGGCCCTTCTTTCACACACCCAGCCACAGATGCAAAACAAGACCGCAACAGTGGCAGAAACGTCATCCAGCATTGGACTAAACATCCACAAAGGAAAGAGTAAAGTCATGAAAGCCAATGCCACAAACCAAGACCCCATCATGCTAGAAGGCAACGCGCTGGAGGAGGTGGACAAACTTCACTTACCTTGGTAGCGTCGTCGACATACAAGGTGGTACAGATGCTGATGTCAGAACCAGAATCGGAAAAGCGAGAGCAGCCTTTCTCCAGCTGAAGAATATCTGGAAATCAA
Organism: Conus betulinus; assembly: GCA_016801955.1. Classification (NCBI taxonomy): domain Eukaryota; kingdom Metazoa; phylum Mollusca; class Gastropoda; order Neogastropoda; family Conidae; genus Conus; species Conus betulinus. The sequence goes on along the minus strand of JADBJO010000663.1, from coordinate 237,803 downwards.
ATGTCATCTCCAAGAAAACCAAGATAAGGATATTCAATAGCAACGTCAAATCAGTACTTCTTTATGGAGCTGAGACATGACGAACCACAGTTACCATCACCAACAAGATCCACTTTTCATAAATTCCTGTCTGAGGCGCATACTGAGGATCCACTGGCCAGACAGGAACAGCAACGAGGACCTGTGGCAACAGACAAATCAGAGAAGCCAGCCGATGCAGACATTCTCCAAAGGAGATGGAGGTGGATAGGCCACACCCTAAGAAAGCCTGCCGACAACACCACCAGGCAGGCATTGTCCTAG
>JADBJO010000663.1:220000-235000 GCA_016801955.1 Conus betulinus | reverse complement strand
CGCCGAGCCTGACTTAAAAATGATTTTGGACTTGGTTAGTTTTATTCATTGACTTGAGACATTGTAGGTTTTGTGTGTGGTTTTGTTTCTTTTAAATAAGAGGTTTACAGGTCAAGTGTTTCTCGTCTGTTTCGTTTTCTTATCAGCCCACAAAAGTTTGAAGTTTGCGTGACACATTGACAGCAATTAAGAACAACTACTGAAACCAATTTCGTATTGACTATCGTCAGATGGCCCAGAACGTCGTTGCAAATATGTAGTTACCTCCAATTGTTCAGCTGTTAGGGTTTATCTCTCACCAGTGTTGACCTGTTCACACACACACTCACAAACACATGCGCGCGTGTACGTACCTACGCTTGGGCTTATTTCAGTCTCATTAAACTATTAAAGTGAATTATATTTTCCCCCACACCACCCCTCCTCTCATTTTCTCTCTCTTCATTTCTCTCTCTCTCTCTCTCTCTCTCTCTCTCTCTCTCTCTCTCTCTCTCTCTCTCTCTCTCTCTCCCGGATATCTGTCTTCCCATTCTCACATGATTATTACGCCTCACTGTTCTTCACCTCCTTCCAATCTCTTTCCCTGTCTTTCCTCTCTCTCACCCTCCGCCCTTCACATCTCTCACAGTATCTTTTGCCCTGTGCATTACTTGATCCCTCTCAAACTCTCACACTTCACTCATCCTCTCTCTTTTTTTCACGTCTGTCTACCTGTGTGTGTGTGTGTGTGTGTGTGTGTGTGTGTGTGTGTGTGTTGTTTGTCTGTCTGTCTCAGTCTCTGTCTCTGCCTGTCTGTCTCTGTCTGTCTGTCTCTCTGTATGTCTGTTCCCCTGTCTCTCTCTCTGTCTCTCTCTCTCTGTCTCTCTGTCTGTCTGTCTGTCTGTCTGTCTGTCTGTCTCTCTCTCTCTCTCTCTCTCTCTCTCTCTCTCTCTCTCTCTCTCTCTCTCTCTCTCTCTCTCTGTCACCCTGTGTGTGTGTGTGTGTGTGTGTGTGTGTGTGTGTCCCCTGAACTGATGTTATCCCATTCCATACCTCTTATCTTTGAATCACTCTTGTGGTGTCTCTTTCTCTTGCTTTCCCTCCTCCCACCCTTCTGCCCCCCCCCCCCCCCCACCTCTTCCTCTCCCTTCCCCATCTCTTCCTCTCAATCACTTTACCCGACGGGTTTATGTGTGTTTGATTGCATGTGTGTTGACAGATCGCTGTGGCCATCTTCCTATCACCCTCGTGGGAGGATCAACTGGTTTATCTGGCTTCCTCCCTGTTTTCTGGCTTGCTTGATTTTGTCTTTTATGTCTGCTAAAGGAAAACCCGTGATTTTTGCTTAGGTGCATTCAAAACTAACATGCACGACCACCAACGGTTATATAGCAGACGTGAATAATGGTGTAGGTGCGGTGGCGGTGGGAGGTGGCATCTCTTATACGACACTGTTACACCATAGCGACATAACGTAAAGATGGCATCGAAAGCGTGATTTTGTTTGTTCGTTTTAGGGGATGGTAAAGTGGCTTATAGCCCAGCCGACCGCAAAGGGCCATATCAGGGCTAATTCCTTAGGGGATGGGTGGGGAACGGGTGAGTAGTAGGGGTAGAGGGGAGCACTTGCAGAAATTAAACTCTTAATGTCTGACTTCGAACTCAGTGTTGGACTAATCAGTCAACCACGAAACTCAGAATATTTCATTCTTACCAAGTGTTGCACAATTTCGTATCACAGAGTGGGAGTGTTAGTGAGTCTCTGCGACGTCCGCGGTTCAAATCTAGGTGGCTAATGTGAGGAAATTTTTTCTGAGTCTGCCAAATCAGCATTAGCATGAACACAAACTTCTTGTGCCTGAGCCTACTTCACTTCACCGTAAACCCTCACCACCCCATTCCCCACACGTTCTTCCCAAACCCAGCCTCCTCTATCGCCCTCAGACCACACTGTCTGGGTGCTTGTATAACAACGCGCTTGTTTCCGAAAACCCCCTAAGTAAGTTTGTCACACCTCGTTATGCAGGACAGAACATTACACGCATTTATGTTTCGTAAAACCAATAGATTTTTTTTTCTCCATGGATTATTGAAGTGTATGAGATAACGGTCTTTGATGCTTAGACAGATGATAAGCTGACAAAATACCGAAGAAGAAAAAAATGTTCGTATACGAGTGAAACAATTGTTTAGCATAATATTCCGCTGGTTTTCACGGGCAAGTTATGATTGGAATGCATCGGACGTCACAACTGACGAGAAAACGTTTTGACACTGTGCTAAACTAGGACGTTTTTTCCAGTTGTGTAGGGATTGGTAAAACGCGCAGATTTTGCTTCCGTTTCTCGGGCTGTTTTCATTTCTACCTACTGATACAGATGCCTTTTGTATTCATATCTCCGTCGTCCTACTTCACCCATCTCAACCGGCATCACATCCTAGCAACCCATTCTTCACGTTATACCCGTTCACCGGAAAGGAACTTGATCACTGATTCCTCTGTTGGTGTTCACACCTCTTTATACTCCCCATCACCCCCCCCCCCACCCCCACGCTCCGGCCTCTCTTTCCTCCCGTTCTACCTCTGACTGCCTTTGCCATGTTGTGTTTGTATTCGGAAACATTTGACTTTGTCATAGGACTTCACAATCCCACCCCATTATCGCTTCTCTCTCTCTCTCTCTCTCTCTCTCTCTCAGTCTGTGCCTGGCTGTTGAAGGGAGAGGTTGTACGACCTGAGCTGTCATTCACTGCAATATGGCGGACACAAAACAGTGTCTTTTTACATGACAGAGTAAATGAATAGAAGAAAAACTCGAAAAACTAGATGTGGCAAAACGAGAAAAGAATTTGAATTTTTTTTGGAATACATGAATCAGCAGCATGGGAAGAAGCGAATGACACTGACGAGATCGTAGCAGTACTCAATTATTTCTCCTCCGACAGATGGTGGTCAACCAGAGACATTGAATATACGTATCGTATCGGAAGACACGAAGGTGGAAACTGGCAACGTCCTTTGATCGTATGTTTCAGCCACATGAACGTTAAACTCCATATTCTGAAAAACAGAGCTCTCAGAGCTCGGCTCCGACAAGAGGATATCCGAGTGGCAACAGATCTCACTGTTGGCCAAAGGGAGCAGTGCCAGCGACTGAAGCAAGAAGGTAAAATACCAATATTTAGAAACGGAAGACTGTATGTGGATGCTAGGCCACACAACTTTATACCTAGGCAATCAAATGATAGCCATCCGCGGTCATTAAAAAGTAATGATGGCCCCACCAGCTACAAGAGACATGGCCCCTGCAACCAAAAAGGAAACGTGGAAGAACTCTTGCCTCGTGTTTCCCCCTGATCAGCAGCAGGGGAGGGGGAGTTTTCCGTATGTTCCCCCAGACCAACTACGGCAGAAAAGGAAATCTTCTCCACTTGTCCCATCAGATCAGATCAGCAGCAACAGGTTTTTGAACACTTCCCTTTACTAGACTCCGTGCACTGACCACCACTTTTGAACCGGCAAAATATGGCGCATCGTGACAACCCCTCGCCTTACAGGTTTGGCTTTTCCCCTTTATCCGATAGTCCTCTGACCACTCCACAGGAATTCAATGCTTTTCCCACACCTCACAGGTCACCAAATTGTCAGAGAGCAGAGCTGCAACGGAGAGGGGTACAAAAGGAAATCAAGGAAATACACAAAGAAAGACAGCGAGAAGAGGATCAACAACACAACAAACAATGCCATTGGGAAAAAAAAAAAAACAGCTAGACCAGCAACGGCAACACCAAGAACAGCTCCAGCAACAGCAGCATGAACTGCTCCTAAAGAGTCAGCAACAGGGGCAAGAAGAACAAAAGCTTCAGTCAAGAAACGTTCAACAGCAAGAACAGGAACAGGAAAAGCTAAAGAATCAACAGCAAGAGAACGAACAGCTGCGAGAAAAAAAAACGACAAAAAGCAACACCAAGAACAGCTGCAAGGGAAAACAACAGCAACCAAAACAGCTGCAAGATGAGCAACATCAGCAAGATCAGCTGCAAGAAGAGGAGCTGCAACTGCAAAAGGAAGAAGAATGGCAGCCAAAAAAAAAAAAAAAAAAGCAGCAAGAGTCGCATCAGCAGCAAGGAACAGGACAGCAACAGGAAAAGTCAGAACAACAGCGGCAGTTAGAACTGCAACAACATCAACGTTTGCTGGACCAGTCTGAAGACAAGCAACCTGTGGAACAGCATGAAAATAATCCTAAGAACCCAGCCTGCCCTCAACTAGTGCACACAGGTCTAGGGGAAGAGGACACTACTGACTCTGACCCTAAGCCTGTGTCTCGACAGTCACGCCCCAGAACTAGACAGGTGCCAGAATTCAGGACTACCGAGCATGAAGAGGAAAGGCGTGCCTTACGCTCCCGACATGCCGGCAACGTGCCATGAGTCAGACGAACATTGTGGATGCCTTCCGCAGTGCGCGAACGAACAGTGTCTGTAGCAGTGATGGGAGTATGCCGAGACAGCCTTTACCCGAGGAGAAGCAACAGCAAACACTGGTGAGAAATAGGATAGAGGCCGGGCACAAATTACAAGTGATTGCGGGGAGCACGATTCCTGACATTGACCACTCCCCACGTCACTTTCAACAAAATATACATAAAAAAACATTTTCCAGTCAGCATTCTTAATTACAATGTATGTGGATTGCAATCAAAATTAACTGATAACGACTTTGTCGATTTTATTCAAAAGTACGATTTTGTTTATCTGACAGAAACATTTATGGACAATGAAATTAACATGAGTATTTTTCAAGATTTTCATATTTACTCTTCAAAAGCTAAGAAACTATCAAGATATGGAAGATGTTCTGGGGGTGTAATGGTTTTGGTTAAAAAATGTTTTTCAGATTTTGTACAAAGAACAGAAATTGATATCAATAATGTTGTAACTTTGAAAATATCAAAAGAATTTTTAAGAACAGATAAGGATGTTTTCTTTATTGCAGCCTATATCCCACCTTACGATTCCCCCTTTTGGAAATCAGAATCTAATGGATATGGTATCGAGGTATTAGAAAAAAATGTATGCTTGATCTTCACGAATCCTACGACGACTTTTATGCCTTGATTTTTGGCGATTTAAATTCTCGCACAGCCAACACAAATCTTGATTTCAGTCTGTCTGATGATGGTGATTATTTGGAGGAAACAAAAAGAAAATTGTGAAAAGGAATTCACAGGATGTTGAAGTGAACCAGTTCGGTGAACAGCTTCTTGACTTTTGCAAATTATTTTTGACTGTTGCATTTTGAACGGACTTGTTGAACATGGTTTTGATGACAGTTGTAGTTTCATATCCGATTTTGGGTCCAGCCTGGTAGATTATTTTGTTGCATCTTTTGAGCTGCTTTATCCATTTGAATGGAGATATTTAACGGTGAAAGATAGGGTGGATTCGGACCACCTACCAGTTACCTTGTCAATTTTGTTGGAATCTAATAGAAGGGTCATTAGCAATACAACTGATAGTAGTAAGACGAATAATGTGAATAAAGTTTTGTGGGATAAAGCGAAAGAATCTGACTTTAGAACAAATTTTAACAGTGAAGATAACAAATTAAATTAGAAAATGCTGCTCAAGTATTGGAACTGGACGTTGATCACGCCTTGGAAGTGTTTAATGATTGTTTGAAGTGTGCCGCACATTGTATGGCTAAAAAATGCTATATCTCGCCCAAGAAGAAAAGAGCGCATGGTATGACCAAGAATGTCAAGATGCTAAAGTTAAATGTATAAAGATGTTAAAGATTTTTAGGAAAAGCAAGAGGAATAAGAAAAAGACGCTTGAAAAGGACAGACTTGAGTACACTATAAGTAGAAAGAATATAAAAAACTGCTTAGGAAGAAAAGGCAGGAATTTCGCAGAAGCACAGCCGAATCCTTGGCAGCTAATGCGCACAAGTCAGCTGAGTTTTGGAAAGAATTAAAGACGTTAGGTGGAGTGAGTGCACGAAAGGGTTTGAGTGATAGAATTGGATTGGATGACTGGTTTAATCACTTTCAAGGAGTTTTTTATGAGGGTAGCAACGATTTAGAGGGAAACGGAAGTAATGTACTAACGATTTGGGCAATGAAAGGGATGATAGCTTAAACAAAGAAATCACAGAAGAAGAAGTAAAAGAGGCAATAAGGAAATTAAATAATGGGAAAGCAGGGGGTTTAGATGGTGTTGTTCCAGAGATGTTGAAAGCAGGAGGAGAGAGGGTTGTTAAGTTCCTAACAAAGCTTTTCAATAAAGTGTTTGACTCTGGGATCTACCCTCGGGAATGGTGTAAAGCTATAGTTGTTGTTCCAATTTTCAAAAAAGGTGATGTCGACCAACCAGACAACTATAGAGGGATATCATTGATTAATGTTTCTTGCAAATGCTATACATCCATTCTGAATACAAGATTAATTTCTTGGCTAGAAGATAATGATAATAGTTTGAAAACCAGGCTGGGTTTCGAGAAGATTATTCAACAGTAGACCAGATATTTAATCTCTATGCTATTGTTCAGAAATACTTAAATAAGAAAAGACAGAAAATTTATGTTGTTTTTTATCGACTTTAAAAAAAGCATTTGACTCTGTTAACTACGCAAAGCTATTGAAGGTAGTTTACAATGAGGGTATAAGAGGAAAATTTTTTGGTGCCTTGAAAAGCATGTATGATTCCTTAATTTCTTGTGCGCGTGTGAACAGTGAATTTTCAGATTTCTTTACATGTCCATCAGGTGTACGACAAGGCTGTGTGGTGAGTCCCACAGTGTTTTCTCTATTTATTAATCAACTGGCAGATCACATTAATAACACTGGCGTCCATGGTGTTCAGTTGTTACCTACTCTGATTGAACTGTTCATTTTGCTATTCGCAGATGATGTAGCTCTGTTATCAACGTCACCGGGAGGCTTACAAGCTCAATTAGACTCTTTAAAAAAGCTGTTGTGATATAAACTGAAATTATCTGTCAACAAAGATAAGACTAAGATCATGGTATTCAGGAAAGGTGGATATTTAGGACCAAGAGAAAAGTGTTTTTTTGAGGGTAAAGAACTAGAAATTGTTAATATGTATTGTTATTTAGGTTTTTCACAACAATGTTAAGTTTAGGACGTGGTACAAACCATTTAGCTGCTAAAGGGAAAAAGGCTGTATATTGGCTTTGTCAGGCTTTTAAAAAATGTAAAGAAATGCACCAAAGATATATCTAAAAAATTTTTGATGCTAAAGTACAGCCAGTATTATTGTATTCATCAGAAATTTGGGGTTATAAGAGGTTAGAAAGTATAGAGAAAGTGCATTTATTAGCCTGCAAAAGATACTTTGGGTTTACCCTTAAAGACCCCAAATAAAATGGTTTATAGTGAGCTTGGTAGATATCCCTTGTTTGTAAACTCACAAATTAGATGTATTAAATACTGGTTTAAATTGTTACAAATGGAACAAAGCCGATTACCCAAACAGGCATATATAATGATGCTATCGATGGATAACGATAATAAAAGGTGCTGGGCAACCGAGGTAAGAGAAATGCTTTCTAAGGCGGGTTTTTATGAAGTGTGGTTAAACCAAGGTGTTCAGAACATTAATGCATTTTTGAAAACATTCAAGCAGCGTCTGTTAGATATGTTTTTCCAAGAGTGGTCTGGCACAGTCAGAGACAGAGAGTAAGATATAGCTTGTTTAGACTGGTTAAAGATAATTTGAATATCAGTACATATTTAAATGAAATCAATATCTTTTGTTTTTCGTGTGGCATTAACGCAGATTAGATGTGGGGTGCTACCAATAAACAACAACATGAATAGATACGGAAATGATGCTGCACAATCTCACTGCCCATATTGTAAAATATATGTAGAAGATGAAAAAACACCTTTTTATATGTTTGTGCCCGTTGTACTCGGAATTGAGAAATAGATTTTTTGCCAATGGAATAAATGTTTCAGTTGAAAGATTGTTAGCTGGAGAATCTAAACACTTGTCCATTGTGGTCTGAAAGTTCATATTCCACGCTGTTAGGCAGAGACAGAAATTTTTTTAAAAGTAATTTATACAACTCAACTTTGCAAAATGTGTGATGTGTTTTTTTTATAGCAAACATGTACTTACTACAGGTAGTTTTTGTCGACAGTGTTATGTCAAGGTCTAATGGATGTAATGCTGTACTCATCGATGTATGAAAAGCTCCTACCCCAGCCCAATCCCATTCACCCCACTCCCCACTTCCCCGTCTCCCCATTCCTTCATGTTTATGTGCCCATGGCCTAAAAACATTAAACCTGGATTGAGAGAGAGAGAGAGAGAGAGACGGCGGGGGGGGGGGGGGGGGGGGGGGGGGGGGGGGACGGACAAGTCACCATCAGCACATTACATTGACAGTGGGTGTCCGGAACGATTTCCCTTCAAACGTGTGAAAGATGGACAAAGGTGGACGTTTGGGGAGCCATTAGTCGTGAGGCTTGGCACTCTGTATGGCGTACTATTATTCCATAAGCCACGGGTGGACTATTAGACCGTCAGTTCATTATATACGAGCACGTGGAGTTCGGTCTACGGGTTTAGGGTTGGGTCAGACCAGAGTCGTAGACCAGTGGGAAGTCGCACAAATGTGAATCCACGAGGTCCACGCACGCCCGATTTTCGTTTCTCTGCAATTAATCAACAAGGCGTTGATTAATGCCTGCGACCGTTCAGCGAACTAGATTATAGTGGGGATGAGGGCTCTGTCTTAAACAGTTGAAATAATTCTCTGTTTGTCTGTCTTGTCTGTCTCTCCGCCTCTCCATCTGTTTGACCCCCTGCCTCCTCCTCTTCCTCTACACTTTCTCTCTTCTCCTCTGTATTTACTAGTTCTCGCTTACTCGGTCTGTTTGTCTTTGCTTAACATCTTGATAAGTCGATGAAGTACCAGCAGCAAATTGAAAGAAACGTTGATAGGCTCATTTATCTTTTCATGGAAATCTCTCTCTCTCCTCTCTCTCCTCTCTCTCTCTCTCTCTCTCTCTCTCTCTCTCTCTCTCTCTCTCTCTCTCTCTCTCTCTCTCTCTCTCTCTCTCTCTTTCGATTACCCTAATGGTGCTTGGAATAGTAGCATTAATTTATCCATGTTTGTTTGGATCTACTGTGAACGGCATTTGCTTTTTCCTTTGCACCTCCATGTCATCAAGGCTGTATAGCTAATGACATTAGGATTGTTCAGGGTTCTCTCTCTCTCTCTCTCTCTCTCTCTCTCTCTCTCTCTCTCTCTCTCTCTCTTATGTTATGTTAATACTTATGCAAAAATGTATCAGATTTTGGCTTCGTGTTGCATGTATGGATAATAACAGACTCCCGAAGAAAGCGTTGATATGCTGCTACATCTGCAGAATCAAAATTATATTACCTGGACGACTAATGTTTGCTATGTTCTTTACAGATTCGGGTTTGGAATTGTTTGGGAAATGCAAAGTGTTGGTAATATGAAAGCTTTTATTGCAGAATTCAAGAAAACGTTTAAGTGATTATTACATCCAAGATTGGCATTCAGCTATCGAATCGCATGAGTTGTACGATGTTTATCGGTCATATAACCAGTCTCTTATTCGAAGTCACTACCTCTGTGTAATTAAACATGTTAACATCCGCAGGTTACTTTCAAGGTTTCGGTTAGGAATGTCGCCATTACGATGCCACTTTTTACGATATACTGATCGCAATAGAAACCATGATATTTTCTGTCCACACTGTAAGGAAGCACCGGAAACTGAGCTCCATTTTCTACTGGTTTGTCCTTTGTACGATAAGTTGCGCCTCGAGTTGATTCCAGCTAAATATTACAAACACCCTTCTCTATTCAAAATGTCCATGTTGCTAGCCTGTTCTATTGAGACCACTATTATGAATGTTGGTAATTTCATTTATAGAGCAATGGCCATTAGAAACGAAGCAATTAATGCTGCAGTTGCTTCATGAATGTCTTCATTATTAACTTTTGAACACCTTTCAGCTGAGTGGCTTGTACTGATTTGTTTTGACCATGTTCACTCACTTTGATATGGGCCTGTGGCCTGTCAAATGAAAATGTTCTGAGTTCTGAGTTCTCTCTCTCTCTCTCTCTCTCTCTCTCTCTCTCTCTCTCTCTCTCTCTCTCTCTCTCGATTGACTTAAATGACTGATCGCTGAATCTGATGGTTTGTTTTATGGTCCGTTGGATGTTTGCTTTGATTGATTGGTGAGTTCATCGATCTGTTGGTTGATTTGATTTTTGTCCTCGACAACAGCGAGCCATGCCGAGGAGGACGACAACAGTCTGCTGTACGTGGGCGTGTGCGTGGCGGTGGTGGCAGTCATCGTCATCCTCGTCGCTCTTGTCGTCTTGATGCGCCGACGGAAGAACGCGCCAGCATCAGGGTGTAACTGGACATGGACCATGAGCAAGGTAGGGGAGGACGGGCAGACACAGCGAGAGAGACAGAGACAGACAGATACACACACACACACACACACACACACACACACGCATGCGCGCACACACACACACACACACACACACACACACACACACACACACACACACACACACAGGTAAGTGGGGGTGAATGAGGAGGAGGGGGGAGGGGAAGGAGAAAGAGAGAGAGGGGGGTGGGGTGGAGCATGAAGAGAAAAGTTAGGGAGGGAGAGTGGAAAGGGAGGAAGCTAGACGAACGGAGAGGGTGGGGGCAAGGCAGACAAGTGAAAAGAGGTAGGATGTGGAGAGGAGAGAGAGAGAGAAAGGGGGGGGGGGGGGGGGGGGGGAGTTGGGAGTTGGGGAAGCAAAGCAGAGGGACAAGATGAAAGCGATAGACCAAAATACACAGTTAAGGAGGGAGAATGGAGAGGTGAAAGAAAGAGAAAGGCTGAGAGAGAGAGAGAGAGAGAGAGAGAGAGAGATATGCAAGCACCGGAGTATGGGTGCGAGAGAGAGAGAGGAGTGGGAAGCATTGCGGCAAAGAGAGGAAGAGGCTGTGAGAAATCAAGAGAGAGATAGTGGGGGAGGGGGGGGGGGCAGGAGTTATAGTTTTTAGTCATAGTTTCTATTATAATACTCCAGCCGACCACACAGGACGTCTTCAGTGTTGTCAATACAGAGTAAAGGGGGAGGGGGGGGGGGGGGGGGGGGGGGGGGGGAGCCATGTCCTGAAAAAGGGAAAAAGGTCACATCACCGAAGAATAAAGAACAGCAAAGACGCACAGTAAGCACATGCAATGTATGACACGGTAGCAAAGTGACTGGCATCCATGCAGATTCTTGAGGCGGAGAAGACTGGGCGATACAGAGAGGACCGTCCATTGTGCGTAATTCATCACCCTCAGATGAAAAAAAAAGAAGTGAAAAGAAAAGTAATGAAAAATGCATAACTGTAATAAAATCGGCAGCAAAAAAGACGACGTAATGGACAAACATACACTGTAAAAAATGGGCGGAGAGTGTCTGTTCCAGACAGTGTGCACAATCTTCACTGCCTAGTCGGCAGATTAAAGGCCGGCTAGTCGTTATTTGTAACCAGGGAAAACGAATTGTGAAAGTTTCCACAACAAAGACAAGAAAATGATCTGTAAAGGAAAAGGAAGGACTGATGAAAGCAATTTTTTTTTCTTTTCAAGGCAGAATCAAAGAGAATGGCAGAAAAGAGGAAACTACAAACACATGACTTCTAGAAGGACAGGGACTTATACAGCCGTGCGAGGACGAGAGAGAGAGAGAGAGAGAGAGAGAGAGAGAGAGAGCTCAGAATTTTATTGTACATCGGCCTTTGGCCACAATACCTGGAGGTAAACAAATGGAAATGTGAGTGGCGGGGGCTGGGAAGGGAGTCAAGAAGCTGGGGGCGTGTAAGGAATAGTTGAAGTGGGGAAAGGTGATGAAAAAGATAAATATATTCCAAATGTAACATTTCAGAATCTTGACAGTCTCTTTTTAACTTCAGTGCGTAGTAAAAATTCAAAATTAGAATATCTTACCAAACAAAACAACACTACATAAGTTAATGATAAATACACATATAACATAAGATACTGGAGTAAGTATTGAGCCGTAATAGTCAACACTAGACATTTTCATCAAACCTTATTTCTTTTGTTATTTGCATGGAATGCGTATCATGATACATTATGCCTGTGGTGTTCATGTTTGTTGTTTTCAACAGAACGTTCAGAGGCACTTTTATTGATTCTTTCAGAAATTTACCTCGAAGGTCTATGTACAGGCAACAGTCTAATGAGAAATGATGCTTTTTTCAACGTGACCCACACAAAAAACAATTTTCATCTTCGACAGACTCACAGTGCCGATGCACGTTATCATTCAGAGGAAGAACGCTAAATCTTAACCTCGAAATTGCTACACGAAAGCAATACATATGCAAATAACAGTCTGTGAGAGAGAGAGAGGGAGAGAGAGAGAGAGATGGCTGGCGAGGGCAAGGGGTGTAAAGTATGTAGAAGGGGGCGGGGCGGGAATGAGGTGGTTGGGTGGAAGCACAGCCTCAAAAGAGGCGTCGCTTGGAGGGGCGGGGGACACAGGATCTGGATGGATGGAGGGAGAGGGGAACAGAGTGCGTCGTCGTTTTTCTCTTTATGTTACTGTACCCGATTGCTCTGTAATCTAATCATCGTTTTTCCTTTGTGATCTGTGTTCTGTTCACTTTCAGCCTGGAAGAGTTGAATAACTATTCCCGAGTCTCTCTCTCTCTCTCTCTCTCTCTCTCTCTCTCTCTCTCTCTGTCCTTCACTCCTCTCTCTTTCATCCATCACTCTCACGTATGTTTGAATTTCATTGTCTGTCTGTCTCACTCTCACTGTCTCATTCTCTCTCTGTCTCTCTCTCTCTCTCTGTCTCTCTCTGTCGTCTGTCTGCCCCCCCCCCTCCCCCCCCCCCCCTCTCTCTCTCTCTCTCTTTTTCGTCGTATCACTCTAGCCTATGTTTGATTCTCTCTCTCTCTCTGTCTGTCTGTCTGTCTGTGTCTGTCTATCTGTGTGTGTGTGTGTGTGTGTGTGTGTGCGCGCGTGTGCGCGCGCGGCGCGTGCGTGCGTATATTTCAGTCTGTGTCAGGATCTGTGCTTTTATGCTGTGCACATGTGACTGTCAACAACGAACGCACGTGCGCAGCTTGGCAAGGACGTTGCCCGTCGATCTGTTTTTCCATCAGCCGCCCCAACTCTCAGTTAATTGAAACAGAGCCGTTGTCAAGGCCGCATCGAATCGGAAGTCCGGTCAGGTCCTTCTGCCCTCCGATCGAAAAGAGCTTGGGCATGGGAATGGAACCTAATGCTGTATTCGTTGACAGCAGGTAAACGGATATAGAAAACGAGGATAGGAGCTGTATGTTGCATTCCGTCGGGTGAAAGTTGCAATTTCATAACAAAGTCGTTATACATGTAATCATGATGTGGCGTTTAATTTTTTTTTTTTTTTCGCTTTTACGTGTTGACTTTCTTTTTGTTCTGATCTGTCGACAGAAAGAAAAGTAGATGCGAACATTTGGTTTATGACGCTGTTCGCCAGAGTAGAAGTAAAGTAGGAACGAGTGACGAAAAAACGTTTGAAACAGATATGACAGCATGAATATAGATGTAATTTTTCGGTACTTTTAGAGATCTAGAAGGGTCAAAAGTTCGTCAAATATTTTGACATCTGTCGATGTGCCGTTGCAGTGCAAGATGAATCGATATCTTAATCAGCACTTAAAGTGTTATCACGTGTTGGATAGATAGATTGGTATAAACACACGCTACACACACACACACACACACACACACACACACACACACAGAAAAACCAAGTGTTGGCCAATAGCAACTCCGTAATTAAGGTAAGGTAAGATAATGTTGCTTATAGCCCAGCCGACTGCAAAGGGCCATATCAGGGCTGTCACCGCGTTGAAGTCAACTCAAGTCATTTGAAACAAAACAAAAAAACAAACAAGCAAACAAAACATTCACACATCTCTTTAAAATACACCTAAAAACGCACCAGAAACTTCATCAAAAATCTTTCTTCCGTAAAATCTTAGATGAAAAATGTTAATATCTTTCAGATATTCAAAGATTGTATCAGGTGGGACATTTCTGAACAAGGTTTTCATAGAATCTGCTGTAAAGTGTTTATATCTCACATCGTGCAAGTCCCAACACTCTTTACGAATATGTATTACTGTGAGGACAACATGACATGAAGTGCACCACGGAGCTTCTTCACACTTTAAAAGATAAGGATGGGTGTAAAACGAGTGGCCAGTATGCAAACGGCACCAGACTGTTTCGTCTTCAAGGCCGCCTCTGGAACATGCTGAATACTCTTTCAGGTTTGGACGGATTTTGTAGTTATTCGCCTGCGAGTCCCATTCCTCTTGCCAGAGGTCTTTGACATAGGCATATGTTTGGGGTTTCAGATCAGTGCAAGGGATAGACAATGTGCTCAATTCTTTTCTTTGTGGCACTCCTGGCAAATTGAACAAAAACTCGCTGCCTCGAATGCCCACATGGCTGGGTACCCAAGCAAAAACTATGTTGTATCCATCTGATTTCAGAGAGGTGGGACAGTTCGAATACTTTCAGCAGTTGAGGGTACTTGAGCTTACGGCCGGCAACGGCCCAGAAAGGGAGTCTGACAGAATGAGAAAGTCTTTATGTTTCAGTTTAGAGATCATTTCAAGAGCCAGGATCAAGCCTATCAATTCAGCAGTGTAGATGGAACTGTTGGTAGGAATGTGTTTAGAACATCTCTGAGGGGGATCTGTTGCACAAAACACCGTAAATTAGACAATGACATAGCAAAAACTTTATTGAAGAAGAGGTGTTTTTCTTTTTTCCCTGGAAGATGGGGGGAAGGGGGCTGAAAGAAAACGGGAATGAAAAACATAGTTTAAAGAGTAAAGTATTACATTAATCGCTAGCAGCATTAGGGAACGCTGAAGTCTGTTTTGAAAACAGAACTATTTTTGTAAACGCTTTTCCTGAGTTGAC
>JADBJO010000663.1:202500-210000 GCA_016801955.1 Conus betulinus | reverse complement strand
CACACACACACACTCTGAAGATTCTTTTTTCTTCAGACAAATAATTAAAACTTGAACGACCCATCTGAGCTGATCGTTTTCCGTTCAGTAACGTCGGAGAGCTGCCCTCTCGGGGCCTGCAGCTCTGTGCCCCCGGCCACACAAACATGCACGACCTGTGCCGCCATTAATCTTCCAGTTGCGAAAGACCGTTGACAAGTCGGTGAGGGGGGCAGCCGCGCAGGCCGCGGATAAGGCAGAATGAATGAGCAGGGGGTCGTGCAGACCTTGCCAGAGATCTGTGTGCTCCACCACCACCACTCCCTCCCGACACACGGGTCGTCCATTACCCCGAATGAGATTCACCATCTTCTTTACTTCCCCTGGCTTGCTCAGCCAGTAGCGACACGCACAGCCCTGATAGAGGTCGGGCACCTCTAGAGTGACAGATGAGGTGGAAAAAATCTATTAAGATTTAACCGTGATTAATCCGCTCAACCCCGAATTCCAATCCCCAAGTGCTGCCAGTAGTATCATAAATCCAGAATATAATGGTGGGAAATATCTCCAGATTTCAGCCATTTATTATCGCTTTACTTTTTTTTAAGGTTTTATTTCTAAGGTGACGGACAACTTCGTTTCGGGAAGTGCTTGCCGTTCACAGAATTTCACCAAAAAAAATTTGCCAGATTTCTGATATCTTGACGTAACACAGCTATATGAACACTTGCCAAATTCCTAACGCTTGGACAGAATTAAGTTTTCTGAAAGTTTGTCAGGTTCGTCGTGCATAGACATACTTTTGCTGTATAAAAGCTGGTCAGATCCATGATACGTGGACAGCATTTAACCATATGAAAACTTTGCTGGACTCCTGAAACTCAAAACTTGGAGGCGACCGATTGACTTATTGACTCAAACATTCGTAGACACAGGACACGGATATAGGTAGAGTACTATGGAGCTGCGCTTTTTGGCCCAGTAAAGATTGAAAAAAGTGACACACACTGAAAAAAAAAAAAAAAAGGGGGGGGGGGGGGGGGGGGGGATAATAGAAAAATTGACACACTCCGATCAAATGATAATGATGGGCAGTGTGTCTATAACGACAAAATGGACTTGATCAGTGAACCTGAAATGGTTTCATGTGTGTTCATGAAGAGATTCATTACCCGTTAAATATGTGTTTTAGGCATTGATCACGTTGTTCACAAATGGTACCGTCATTGTTACCGCAAACTTGAAAACAAGAAAAGATACATTCTAATCGCTTGCCTGCTGCTTTTCTCAGCCTAAAACGAATCTGATTTCTGTTCTGCTATCAAAGCCAGATTCTTTGGAACTGTAAATGGCATAAGTGCATAAAAAGGGGGGGTAACGAGCCGTGACGTTCAAGCGATGTAGGGCAATGTTCAACAACAAGAAAATCTACTTTTGAGTTTATTCACGAAAGATTGCTTGTAAACCTACAACTTGAACCTTTTCCCAACTGTTCATGATGCAGATTCATCACCCCCTCCCCCCTTCCTCGCTCCAGCCCTGTAAATCACACGTCACTAGTTGTTTTTTTTTTTTCCATCACTACCCTCCTCGTCCCATTTCTCCTCTCTACACTGCACTTTATCCCTGACCGCTCCCTTTCTCCTCACATCTTTCCCGTCACCGGGTTTTCCCATTCCTGTCTCCTTTCTCCATACCACCCCTTTCTCTCATAACGGCCCCTTTCTCTCACACCTTTCCTGTCACCGGGTTTTCCCATTCCTGTCTCCTTTCTCCATACCACCCTTTCTCATAACGGCCCCTTCTCTCACACCTTTCCTGTCACCGGGTTTTCCCATTCCTGTCTCCTTTCTCCATACCAACCCTTTCTCATAACGGCCCCTTTCTCTCACACCTTTCCTGTCACCGGGTTTTCCCATTCCTGTCTCCTTTCTCCATACCACCCCCTTTCTCATAACGGCCCCTTTCTCTCACATACCTTTCCTGTCACCGGGTTTTCCCATTCCTGTCTCCTTTCTCCATACCAACCCTTTCTCATAACGGCCCCTTTCTCTCACATCTTTCCCGTCACCGGGTTTTCCCATTCCTGTCTCCTTTCTCCATACCAACCCTTTCTCATAACGGCCCCTTTCTCTCACATCTTTCCCGTCACCGGGTTTTCCCATCGCTGTCTGCTTTCTCCCGTACAATCCCTTTCTCGTCACCGCCGCTTTTCCTCTCTCAGCCTATTCCGTCTTGCTTCCTTGGCTGTTCTCTTAAGTAGCTATTCTCTTCACTGCCCTGTCCTCTTTGCTACCGTTTTCTTTCATTGCCTCTGTGTCCCATTTCCACTCACAGCTCCCCTCTCAAACTTCCTTCCCTTGTAACTGCCTCGTTCTTCTTACTAACTTTTTCTCTCCACTCCCTTTACTCCCATTTCCGCTTACTACCGCCGTCTCTACGCTTTCCCTTCTTCTAACTTCCTCTTTCTCCTCACGACCTTTCCACTCTACCCTTTTCTCTATGTAGCCTCATCCCACCACCCCTTTCTCCATACCCCCTCTCTTATACCACCCCTTTCCCATTTTCCACTTTGCCTTCACAGTCTTATTTCTCATCCTTTTTCCTTTTCTCCTTATAGCTCCTTTTCTCCTTACAACTCTTTCCCCATGCCGCTCCTTCCCCCTTAATGTCTTTTAGCCGCCCACCTTCCCTTCGCTTTCACTGCCCTCGTTACACTTACTGCCCATTTGCCCTCACTGCCTCTTTCCCTTTTCCCCCTATCCCCATACTATCCCTTTCTCCCCACCGTCCCTGTAACCTTCACTATCCCTTTCCCCGTACTGCCCATTTCCTTCACAGCCCCTTCCCCTCACTCCTCTTCCCATTATTGCCCTTTCCACGTACTCCCCTTTCCCATCAATGCCTCTTAACTTTAAAGCCCCCGTTGCCCCTCACTGCCTCTTCCCTTTCACCGCTCTGTCTCTCAGTTGCCCCATACCTTTTTCTGCCCTTTCTCGTCACCTCCCCTTTCTCCTTTACTCTCCTTCTCCTCACTGCCCTGTCCCTTCACTGGTCCTTTCCTCTCTCACTCCCCCCCCCCCCCCCCCCCCCCCCCCCTTTTCCACTCACTGTCTCTTCCACTTTACAGCCCCTGCCTCTTCCCTCCCTGTCCTGTCCTCTCACTGCCGTTTTCCCTTCGTTGCCTCTTCCCTCTCACTGTGTCCCCCTTCTCTGATCCTCTCACTTTCCCCTGACTTCCGCATCCCTCTCGCTGTCCCCTTTCCCTCACACTCCCAGTCCTCTCACCGCCCGTTTCCTTCACTGGCCCTTGCGCTCACCATCATTTCTACCGCGTTTCCCCTTTCCTGTCGCTGCCTACGTCCCGTTACTTTCACTGTTCCCTCACAGCCTCTTTCCTCTGACTGTCCTCTCCCCTCGCCGCTCCTTTAACTCATTGTCCCATCTCTCTCACTGCCCATTTCCCTCACCGCCTCAGTCCCCACAGTACTCTATTTCCCTCACTGCCCCATTTCTCTTACTGCCCCATTTCCCACAGTGCTCTATGTCCCTCACTGTCCCATTTCTCTTACTGCCCCATTTCTCTTACTGCCCCATTTCCCACAGTGCTCTATGTCCCTCAGTGTCCCATTTCTCTTACGCGGCCCATTTCTGTCACTGCCCCATTTCCACAGTGCTCGATGTCCCTCAGTGTCCCATTTCTCTTACGGCCCCATTTCCCTCACTGCCCCATTTTCCTCACAGTCCCATCTCTCTTTCTGCCCCCATTTCCCTCAGCCCCATTTCCCCACTGCCCCATCTTTCTTACTGCCCCATTTCCCACACTGCCCTATCTCTCTTACTGCCCCCATTTCCCACACTTCCCCATCTCTCTTACTGCCCCATTTCCCACACTGCCCCATCTCTCTTACTGAGCCATTTCCCTCACTTTTCCCATTTCCCTCATTGTCCCATCTCTCTTACTGAGTCATTCCCCTCACTTCCCCATTTCCCTCATTGTCCCTTCTCTCTTACTGCCCCATTTCCCTTCCCTGCCCTATTTCCCTCACTGTCCCATATTTCTTAATGCCCCATCTCTCTACTGCTATATCTCCCTGACTACCCCATTTCCATCACTGCCGCATTTCCCCTTACCTTTTTGCCCCTTTCAGTGCCCCTTTCTATTACTGCCCCATCGCCATTACTGTCTTTGCTCACTTCCGGGGCTTCCTTCATTGCGCCATTGTCTGCCCTCTTCCACACACACTCCCCCTCACCATGTCACTGCCCGTTTCCCCTCGCCGTCCCCTCTCCCATACCTTCCCTTTCCCCTCACCACCGCTTACATCTCGTCGCCCCCCTTTCCCCATCTCTGCCCCCCCTTTCCCCTCACTTCGCCTTCCCCTCACTTCCCTTCCCCCCTCATTGCCGTTTCCCCTTCATTTGCCCGGACTCCCTATTTCCCTTTTCCTCTCTCTTCCCCTGTCCCATCTCTTCCCTTTCCCCCCACACACTGCGCTTTTTATGTCCACGGCCCTCACCATCTCACCGCTCTTTCCCACTCTGCTCCAACTCCTTCACCGTCCTCTTCGTCCCTCTCCTCGCTCTTTCTCCCTCTCCCTCCCTTTCCTCCACCCCGCCTCCTCCTCCCCTCTTGCAAGCAGAGTTTTATTCCCTCCACCGTTTTACATTGTCCTGTTTTGATTGCCGGTATAAAAACAACCCGGACTCTACTCCTCTGGGTACACTTGAAAACAATCACAAAAAAACAAAAGAAAACACACAGGAAAACCAAACAGAGAAGAATAGCCAAATTATTTTAGAGAGTATCACCGATCGAACTCGCTCCGTTTTGATCGCTATCGTGATTCCCTTGGGACAGCTCTGGGGAAAGCTGGAACTACTGTTGGGAGACGCTCAGGGATGGGGAGAAGTTCGATCGAAATAGGGAAGAAAACATTAGGCAAGGAATCGATAGGGAAATGTATATCTCTGTTTATCTGAACATACATCACTCTGTTTATCTGGCACTTTGCTGATCTCTCTCTCTCTCTCTCTCTCTCTCCCCCCCCCCCCCCCCCCCCCCTTATCTGTGCGTCTGTATGTCTCTCTTTCTTCCGCCCCCCTCCCCCTCTCTGTCTGTCTGTCTGTCTGTCTCTCCCTGTCTTCCGTCTGTCTACTCTCTGTCTGTCTGCGTCTCGTCTGTCTCTCTCTGTCTCTCTCTCTCTCTCTCTCTCTCTCTCTCTCTCTCTCTCTCTCTCTCTCAGAAAAAGAGTGTTAGATACTTTGCGAACGTCTGGAAGCTGGGGAATCCTGATGACAGAACTTTCTCGAAGCTGTTTGATCTACGGATCCGCTATCTTTGCCGTACAGTGCGGAAATCTGGGGAACCGTCCCTCTGAAAGAAGTTGAAATGGTAAATACATACGAGAAAACTCCCAGCTGTGAGCCAGAAAACACCCACGCAATGATCTAAAGAGAATTGGGAAGATATCCATTGTATGTGTCTACAGTTATCAAACACAGGTGTAAACTGTTGGAAATAGAGGACGGCGGAATACCTCACACTGCGTATGTATCATTAAGATAACTTGATGAAAGGAATACAGAAAACTAAGGTCGGTGTGACTGTGCGATGTCTTAACTCTACGGATTTTGGATTTGTGTAGTTAAACCAGGGGGAAATGAATAAGACAGAATTCATTAAGCAGATGAAACAACACACGGAATAAAGCCGTATCTTTCGCATGACATTATGCGAGCAGCCGTATGAGACTTAGCTGTGCATTCTTATTGTTATAGTGAATCCCAAATGAGAAATCTTTTTTTTCGTCCTTAGGTAAAGCGTTGAAAGAAGACGATGAACATGATATCTTTGTGTTGTCCAGCTTTTTAAGGAAATCCGACAAGAACTGATGTGTTACTGACACCCAAACGCCTTTAAATTAATCTGCTGTTGTCTCTCCCAGAAAACGGTGATGTTTCAGTGTAAACCATCTATACACCATTCAGACTTGTACGACGCATTATTCTGTCATGTCCAAACATTGAATTACTATTCTGCAGCAGCTGGACCAGATTTTTTGTTTTTTTTTACCACTTACTCATTCAAGGATCCCGAGATTAAATCACTTTCGTTTTCGTATGCGTCTTTTGAGAGTTGATTTGAACGAGGTGACAGTTCTGATGTGGCCTTTTGCAGTCGGCTTGGCTCTCGGCGGCATGATTCCACTCTATTCCTCTCTCTCTCTCTCTCTCTCTCTCTCTCTCTCTCTCTCTCTCTCTCTCTCTCTCTCTCACACACACACACACACACACACACACACACACACACACACACACACACACACAATCACACGCTTATATAAATCTCTCTCTGTGTCTCAGTCTGTCTGTTTGTCTGTCTGTCTCTCTCCTTCTCCTTCTCTCTCTCTCTCGCTCGCTCGCTCTCTGTCTGTCTCCTCCCGTCTCTCTCACCCATTGTCTCCTTTAAACGCACGCGCGCGCGCGCACGCACACACACACACACACACACACACACACACACACACACACACACACATCTATCTATCTATCCATCTATCTATCTATCTATCTATCTATCTATCTATCTATCTATCTATCTATCTTCCTCACGTCTGTCACACACACACACACACACACACACACACAACACAACACAACACAACACAACACAACACAACACAACACAACACAACACAACACAACACAACACAACACAACACAACACAACACACACACACACTCACTCACTCACTCTATCTCTTTCTCCAACGTTCTCCTTCACACACACACACACACACACACACACACACACACACACACACACACACACACACACACAGAGAGAAAGATGGACGGACACACACACACACACACACACACACACACACAGACTGACTTACTTAACCACCGACCTTTGGTAACACAAGCCACAAGGTAAAACCATGTTCACGCCAGTGTTTTCTGCTTTGAAAGTGTTGCATACTTCGTTGATTCCGTTAACTCTCAATCCTCTGAAGCGTCCTAACTTGATTATGTGGGATAACTTTCTTTGGTATTTTTTTTTGTTGGTGTGTTAGAATCCCACCCCCCCCCACCCCACCCCCCTCCCACCCCCCCTTCTTTTCCCCATCCTTCTACCCACGTAAGTCCTCGGATTCAGTGATGAGAGGAGCTAGGAAGCCAGCGCTGGTAGTAAATCACAACCTAGTATGCCGCACAAGGATTTTAAAGGATCATGGGAATATCTGATGCTAGAAGAATGGTTCGGAAGAGAGGGAAAGCATGGCGAGAGGTGGATACGGGGCTGTGGATGGCGGGGGGTCCTCCAAAGCGCGAACTTCAATGAGCACGAGTTGAAAAATGTATGTCTGGAATCGTTTCCAAGGGGCATTTTTCAGGAGCGATTTTTTTTTTCTTTTTTTTTTAGTGTTGACTGCAGTTTTTAACAGCACTGCCGAGTTCTTGATATTCGTGCCTTTATTCTTCCCGTTTACGATCAAAACCGTACATAACATA
>JADBJO010000663.1:172500-195000 GCA_016801955.1 Conus betulinus | reverse complement strand
TTTTGTTTTGTTTTCAAGGATTTGAGAGTCTGTCGCACATAATACAGGCTTCATTTTCTCCAGATGTAGCGTTTCCGTGGAAAGTCCTCAAATAAGAGAAAAACGTGATGGTCGGGTCTCATTTTTGTGCCAGATGCAGTATCAAACTTAAAATCAATCTAGATCGTAGTTTTAGAACCAAGTAATTTGTTTGATTAATCCTGTGTTGACGAAAGGTGTGTTTAGTTTTACTGTATACAATTATAGATTCTCCTGGCCGCTTGTAACGCTTTGCCTTTTTTTTCGCAATGAAAAATTATAAGTATCTTTAAGTTTATCAGATTTCGGCGACAATGTTCTGTTAGAGACGGAGTTTTATGTTTTATAGAGAACTGAAGATTGCTTATCTTGTGACTTCACCAATTATAGCAAACTGAAGAACGGTCAATTTGATCGCAACAAATTGACGAGAGTTTTCAAATTATTTACCGAATATCAATAAGGTCTTAGACAAAGTTAGAGATATAGTCTTAGAATCTTAGGAACTACTAGATTATATAATACCTCTACGTTTGACTATAGAGCTAATATATCTGCTGAAGACAGTATTCAAGGACTGCATAAACATCATCTAACATAGTTTACGCTGAACCGTGTTTTAGGTAGACAAAGATGTGGGGGAGAATAAACTGATCTGTCAGAATACATTCAGCAAATCTGTGCTGGCTATGGTGCTGTGAGTGCTGTGACGTATCAAAGGTTTCCGATCGTATCAGTATTACAAGTGCTGGCTCAATGTTTCCTCGGACCTGGCTTTTAGATGGACGCAGCCAGAACATGTCCATTAGCACCGACAAGTGAAAATGATACAGGGTGACCTTTTTCCTGCTGGTGCTTCTTCCGTGTCATATCAGCTCCACATCTACTTTCCAGACTGCCTATGGAAACCGATCGTCTGGCGTGTTGAGTCAGAGGCAGAACTGGAGATCCCGAGCTTTCAGGTCTGCTTGGAAATACCCCGTTTTTGCTGGCTTCCCCACAAAAAGGAGAAAGAAAGAGGGGTGGGGGGGAGTGGAGGGGATGCCGAACTGAAAGTAGGAAGACAGGCCATTGTAACGTTCTCTTTTCTCTGGCGCTGGAATGTGTACTGTTTTTCAATCTTCAAACACCGTTTTTTGTTCAGATTTAGATAGGACATAAGCGATACATTTTTTTTCCCAGAATGATTGAGTATGCATTATTTTACTGAATAAATGCACGAAAGTATAGTTGTGCGGAGTAAACAGATCAGACTTGAACGGAGTTGGTGATGCTGTTCGTTGTCTTTGGATCAGTCTTTTAATGTCAGCCTTGCCTTGTTAGGATGTTAAACCTTTATGTTACAACCTGTATAATAGTTCCATGTTTGACTTGCTGGCGGCCTTGACGTCGGCTCGCCTATAAGCACTTCACCTGACTTCTGTAAACAGTTTTAGTCATTACCTGACCACCATGGTTGGCCGGACTATAAACAACATGACCTGACCTGGGTAAACAGTTTCGTCGTGATCTGACCTCCGTGGCAGGCTAGGTTATGAACAACACGATTGGAGAAAATGCTTACTTGGTTAACTTGAAGAACGTACTGCCTTCTTTATTCATTCAAACCGGAGCACTGGCACACTTCATGGCTTACAGAATGTTTATCCTGATTAATCAACCTGGAAGAGGGACGGGGTGAGAGAAAGAAAAAGGGGAGTAGTGGGGGATAGAGAGAAGAGGATGGGTGACTTCCAGTACATGTGGCAACAGTGATTATGGCCTGCCCAAGCTTAGACATCTCTACAGTAAGGCCAGAAAAAAAGAGTATTTTTTACAAAATCTTGGAATCACTCATTGATTTTCAGTATGCCTCAGGTCTTCGTAATGGGTACGCTGTGCCAAACACATAAGGATTCAAGTCCTTTGGTAGGCTGCTTTAATAAGCGTAGGAATGGTTTTAATTTAGCCGTCACGTCTTCGTTTTAATGATCAGAAGATGAAGAGGGGAGTGTTTGCTTGTAGCAATAGGCCGGCTATGCATTTTTCCAAGAAGGGACTTGTCTGCAGGGAGAGTGTCCTATCAACACACACACACACACGCACGCACGCACACACACACACACACACACACACACACACACACACACACACACACACACACACACACAACACACACCACAGAGAGACGAGAGAGAGAGAGAGAGAGAGAGAGAGAGAGAGAGAGAGAGATGACAGAGAAACCTTGAATAACAAAGTCCTGTTAAGGTTCCTTCCACTAAATCTTAAATACAAACAAGATGTTTTTAAGACCAAAAAGTCCACTAACTCTTCAATACAAGTAGTATGTGTAGTTTGTAAGGCAAGAGTTCAGAAAGAAAATAATTTCTTATTATGCGCTTTTTGTACTCCCAGTTCAAATACAACAGGGAGTACTTTACAATGGGAACGAAGAAATGCTGTCTGTCTGTATATCTGTCCGTGGTCAAAATGTTTTCCACTCGCTCCAGACAAAACGTTTGGGCCGATCTTCCTGAAAATTTGCACGTATGTCTGTTATGGGTCACGGATGATGCCCAATGTTTTATTTTACCAGAATAGCCGTTACCAACGGCTATAACGGCCCAAAAACGGTTTTTCTTCTTTATGGAATAACTCACAAAGTACTAGTATTCAAGATAAACTGGGAGTGTGTTTATATATGCTTTTGCATCTTGTTTGTTTGATTGTTATTCCAACGTAAACAAATACGTGCTCTGATAGTTTGCGAAATATTCACGCCCTGCGTCTGAACCAAGTATCTAACGTTCGGGGCTTCACGTGCAAGTCGTATCCGAACCAAGTGGTCCTGGTTAACCTGGCTACGGGACCAGAAAACGGAATGCTGTTGGTAATAGAGCATATTATTCAGAAGACGACTTGTGTATGCATGCGTGCATTCCTTCGGCTCCACTCTGTCGTTAACTGCGTGGGGTCACAGGAGATGCTGCAGAGGAGGTAAAAAAAGGAAAGGAGGGAAATAAAGTAGAACGGCTGGAACTTTCCAAATAAATGAATTTTTCCGCCTTCGTAGATAACAGAGACGAAGATGGCTGGTCTTCACGGGACTGATAATGAATGAATGGAGCTCTTGACCAATCATTAGGGAGTTAACAGACTTAGAGAAGCGGAGTTGGACACATGTTCTTACAGGCAAAAGATATTGATGGGAAAAGTCTCTTATTCCGCTTCTGCCTGATGAAGGTCCATTAAATCTCCGACTGAAACAAGACGGATATCGTTTTCAAGAGTTTAAGGAAAGAGTTTTTGTAATGAAGTACTTCCAGTGTTTTGGTTCCGTGCACCGAAGATGGGAACATTCTTTGATTAGTCCATTGATTGTGACTCATTCCACGCTCATGGACTGCAGCTGGGCAGGAACAGTCTTTAAACGGTCCCTGGTCTGGAAAACGGGTCCGTTTGAGATTTTTCTGCTTGTTCCACCAATTAGAGGACTTTGCTATTTTGATAAATGAATGTGGGGTATTGGGGTGTAGTAGGGAGTAACAGCCGAACAGAATAAAAAGAGGTGTCGTTTTTTTTACCACTGGCCACACATGGAACATTTGTTTTGTTCCTGTTAATGGTAATTGGATTTTGATCTGAAAGAAGCCGAATTCAGAAATTATTAAAACGTCGTCTTTGTTTTTCACATATAGATGCGCGCGTTTGTGTATTTGTGTGTGTGTTGTGTGTGTGTGTGTGTGTGTGTGTGTGTGTGTGTGTATGTGTGTGTGTGTGTGTGTGTGTGTGTGTGTGTGTGTGTGTGTGTGTGTGTGTGTGTGTGTGTGTGTGTGTGTGTGTGTGTGTGTGTGTGTGGGCTACGTGACTGGCCGAATCGTGAGAAGTTCCCTACGATTGATAAGAACAGCTGTTGGAGTTCACCCGTTGAAAGAATGGTGGTGCTGATTAATCTCTGGAAATCAGTTATAGCCATGCCAGCTTGTCAGTGAAGTAGTGTTCAGTGCTTGATGTGTTTTTGTTTGCATAACTTTATGCTTGACTTGACAATCAATTTTCAGCTATTTGAATTTATTCTGAGTGCACTGCAGCTGCCTCACTGTCACTGTATGCTGCTGTGGCGGGGGGAGAGACGAGAGAGAGTGGAGAGAGAGGTGGTGGTAGCGGTAGTGTGTGAGTGTAAGGAATATGTGTAAGGGAGAAGGTTGTGCGCGCGCGGTGTGTGTGTGTGTGTGTGTGTGTGTGTGTGTGTGTGTGTGTGTGTGTGTGTGTGTTGAGAATGAGTGTGTATAAGCGTGTGTGGGGGTTATGGTTGTGGTGTGTGTGTGTGTGTGTGTGTGTGTGTGTGTGTGTGTGTGTGTGCGCGTGCGCGCGCGCGCGTGCGTGCGTGCGTGCATGTGTGTTCGGAAGTTGAGGTGGAGGAGAAGGAGGTGGAAAACAGTGGTTGCTACCGATCCAAGTTCAACATCAACAAAGGCTCGTCTGCTCGTCTGTTCTTTGTCTTTGCTTGCCATGTAAATATTTTGTTTGGAAGGGAATTGTCAATCTGAGAATGAACGTTGGAAAGAGTTGTAGGCAGGTAGTGTTTGTCTTACCGTTGAAATAACTCGTTCTTTACCTTGGTGATGTTGTTGTTGCTGTCATTATTATTATCATCATTATTATTGTTATTTTGATCTATTCATTCACTTGTTCATTCATTCATCATGACCATCATTGTAAATTCTCTTAAAAATTAAGGTTAGTATAGATATGATAATTATGGAGTCTGGTTAAAATGCCCGTGAAACATTTGAGTTTTTAGATTTTTCATTAACACATGCAAATATGAAGTATTGATTCAGAGCTTCTTTGTGAAAAACGGAGGGGAAGAGCCGGAGAGAGGGGAGGAGTGAGGGTCGGGGTGGGTGACGTTGGAGTTCATGTATGACTCAATCAGCTCCGAGCACTCTTGCACTCTGAGTGTGTTATGGTATGAAAGGAAAGTTTGCGTGAGGCACGATGAAGTGGATCAGTTCAATGAAATCGATATTTCAAACATGCAGTTGCAGAAACTAAGGGCACACACGCACGCGCACACACACACACTTACACATACACATACGCACGCGCGCGAGCGCGCGCACGCGCGCGCGCGCGCGCACACACACACACACACACACACACACACACACACACGATTTTGTTTGTTTTCTTATAATTATGATTATTTTTGTGAGGGCAGGATTTTAAAAAAGCTGTAAAGCTTATTCTTTGACCCTCAATAAAGATCATTTTGACTTGCCTGACTAGACTCGCGCGCGCGCGCGTGCACTCCTGATTAGGAAGGGACGCGCATGGTAAACACACATGTATTTCTTCTGCTTAGAAACGGATGTGCATGGGATACTTGTTTAATGACCATGGACGTCAGTGGACCATGTCACACATAGCATGCGTGCGAATGTATTGAGCAAATGTGATCAAAAGAACCTGCCATTCCCGGGCTGTTAAACTCTTACGGTGAAGGAGAGTCACATCTTGACTGAGGTTACGTCCTAAAAGAAGAAACAAACAAACAACAACAACAAGAATCCGCAACATAGTAGCAAAACTGTTGACATCTTTGGAACGGTTAGTGTAGGAAGTGCTGAAAGCGCAAGCTATTCCGATTAAAGATGTGTAAGAAACAAGTGGTAAGGTAATCTGTTAGCTTTAAAGCCCTTGGACCTAAGTATTGTTACAAGGGACGTTATGTTGACCGACCAGCGACCTTTGGGGCAGCGGGTGCTCAGATTGAAACGATCAAGCCAGTCCTGTGCGCGAGGGTACTTGTGGGCTCTTTGTGCGGCGTACGCTTCGCCCATGTAAAGAATCCGTAGCTGTCGAGAACTTGTGTCTCTACCTGAAGTGTGTATTGGAGAGCTGGAAGGTGACGGGGGGGGTGTGTGTGTGTGTGTGTGTGGGGGGGGGGGGGGGGGGGGGGGGGTAAGGTCTAGG
Source organism: Conus betulinus (assembly GCA_016801955.1). NCBI lineage: Eukaryota > Metazoa > Mollusca > Gastropoda > Neogastropoda > Conidae > Conus > Conus betulinus. The sequence goes on along the minus strand of JADBJO010000663.1, from coordinate 189,024 downwards.
CGTTGGGGTGGGGAGAAAGCTTTGTGGGAGAGGGGGTGCGCTTTCCAGTCCCCGTGTAAGGAAAATGAAAGGAAAAGGTAGGTTGTTAAAAAAAAAAAAAAAAAAAAAAAAAAAAGTAGCTGCGATTCTTTCACTAGGGGGAGAGTAATTCGAATCACACAGGGAGAATTCATTGTGAGAAGAAATGTAACACGGTACCGGTGCAGTTTAATGGAATACAATATTGATCATTGTACATTATACTGCAGTACACCACAGAGCGGTATGATGTAACACAATAGTAGGATACTATTCAGTTCAACTACAAGGACAGTGCATTGCAGCACAGTATACTGCAGTGAAATGTTGCACAGTACAATGCAGTGCGATACAGAACAATCACAATATTACAGTACACGAACTTTTTTAACAAATGATAGTGCAAGACAATAATGCAGTATTTTTTTCTCAAGATAAAAGAATCTGTTCGCCATGTAAACGTAATTCAGTCACTGGGAACTACCCAAATTTTTATTCCATGTTATCCCCCCCCCCCCCCCCCCCCCCTCTTTCCTCTGTGTGTGTGTGTGTGTGTGTGTGTGTGAAATACACTATCCATATACGGCTATGCATATAGAAGCCGTTGCATCACAACTACATTTTGCAACAAGTATTGATAGTGCATAGAAGTAATTGTAATGCTTGCACTGTGATTGAAGGTAGTGGTCAGAATTCTGGCGGCTATCAAGTCGCTTCCCATGTGAGCTTAAGAAGATATACTACCTTTTTCTTCATGCAAGCAAACAGTTTATTCACAACTCGCAGTGCACCCACAGGCTGGCTGATAGGTGGTCCTGGAACATCTTGTCCCTAGGACTGTCAGACTAAAGGGACATAGTCTCACAATTCATGACAATTACGTCGGCGTGAAATGCCGTCAAGGGACATCTGCTCCGGTAAAGTATGATGAGTTCGACGGGAAACTGATACTTTTTTTTTTTTTTTTTTTTTTTTTTTTTTGGGGGGGGGGGGGGGGGGGGGGGGGGGGGGGAGAGTGCCCCCTTTCCCCAATGCCGTCCATTCACGGCTGGTCAGGTGCAGTTAATGTTCGCCTTGGTTCGCGGCTGACATGGGTGGCTTCATTGTGAACAGTGGCCGTGGAGAATAAAGCTGTGTGAATCAAGTCAGCCCCAAGCGGGAACTGCCGGGCCTTAAAACTGCCTAAATACCATTTGAATGCCAGGATTCGTAAAAGGAATTCGTCCAAGTGAACTCGACTCGACAGTCCCACGGGAAATCCAGACATTCAGATATCGGTGATACCATGTGATTAACGTTGCTAGCACTGTAGCAGCCCCTGCATTTCGCTGACCAAAATGTTTCGCCGCCACTGCTTTAATTCTTACTGCACATGCTTTTCCCCCCCTCCCTCCCTCACTCCTTCTCTGTCTCTGTCTGTCTCTGTCTCTGTCTGTCTGTCTCTCTCTCTAATTTCGTTCATTTAAACAGTTCATCGTTGAGGGCCTTTTATGACTTACGGAAAAAACAAATTGTTGCAGCGTCTATAATTAAAAGCAAAGTACCATCGAACTGACAGAACCTGACAGAAAGAATGACCTGAACTAACTGGCACATATCAACAGAGGCCTATTTATCGCTGGGACAACGTAAAGCATCCATAGTGTCTAAAAAGAAAAAAAAAAGAATGGGACTGTCATGCTGCTTGTTTAAGGGCATTTCAGGGCTTAAAACGGGCACCAGCGTTCAGTGGTCCGTCTCTGGCCCAGTGTCCGTCCTTCCACGAAGGTGCGCTGAAACCGGATATCAGTGTTTGTGTCATCTTGCTCACACAAGTCACAGACAGACAAACCAACAAACACAGGTTAGGACATAGTCTCCTAAGCGCAGGTCCCAAACGGCATCTTCGCTTCGCAGTGAAGTGTTCCCACTGATACTACTTCAGCATCGCTCACCCCGATTCCCAGATACACAGTCACGCCCCAAATCTTTCGTTGCACAGTCCGTAATCGGCAGGCAATGAGGAACTGTCGGTATGAAGTCATGATAAGGTTACACATCAGAGGAGATACTGCGCTGCCGCTAAGTCACTTCGTTGATGTTCTCTGGAGCCTGACATGCCAAGAGATAATACGTTTGAAGGAGGCGAAATTCCATCAAACAGCAGTTTTTTTCTGTCTCATTGCTTTTGAAGTTAAGTGGTGGAGGTCAGATAATCATGCTTGAGATAGGTCCTTTCCCTGTCAGTGAGATTTTGTTCTCATCAGTATTGACTCTCTCCACAGGATTTCAGCAGTGTTTGGAAACGCTGAAAGTAGTCCAAAGAGTAAAGCCAACTGAACAGAACATGGCGGTGTAAACGTTTCAAGGTGATGTAGAAAATCTCGCTTGTTTTACCAGCTCTGCATCTGAAGATGTCTTACCAGGCACGCAGCACGGCTCGTCTTGAATAGGCTTCATCCCACCAAAAAGCGCTAGCGCGGCAGCTGGTCTTGATCATCTACAAAGAGAGCTCTGAGCAGGTTGTTTCTGTTCCGCAACTGTCATGAGAGCAGACCGTAAAACTAGTAACTCTTTGATGTGCAGCACAGTCGGACAGTAAGCAAAGCCACTCAGACCCCTGCCTCGATCAAAGAGTGAAAATACCCCGTGGAGAGGAGAGCTCCTGTCTCTTCTGAATAACCTCCCCTTAACGTAGAGAACATTTCCGTTAAGGTCAAGCGATATTAGGACAACACATGCACCTTGTATTTGAATTGCACACGTAAACCGAGATACAAACCGACGACCCAGAACAACCTGATTACAGGACAATGTTTGGCATACATCCTGGAGCAAGTGATGCAGAGCCTTAGAGCGCCTATGTTATCAATGCCACTTGTAAGTTTTTATCACCAGCCACACTTATCCGAAAAGGGACATACTGAGTCGAATAGCATCGGTGCATTCTCAAGTCGAAATCCTCTGTTAGTCGTACATTTGCCTTTTTTTTTTTTTTTTTTTTATTTTCCTTTTTTTTTTTTCCTTTTTTTTTTTCTTTTTTTTTTTTTTTTTTTTTTTTTTTTGATGTTTGTCGTTAAGGAAAATAGTCCTATGAAATTTGAAAGTCAGTGATGAACATAAGCTTACACTCGGACGTTATCGATCTATGAGTTGACCAAACAAAGAGGATGACTTTATTTCAGATTTTAAGTTTTATCGTATGGATTTGGAAAGCATTTCCAAGTTTAGGGTGTGAAAGGATACGTTCGTTTGTACTTAAGCAGCTTTTAGTCGTAAGTCAATCATGTTTGGTTGGCTAGGCTAAGTAACATGAAGCGGTAGTGTTAAAAATGGTCTTTACAGAAGGCAGAATGAACTCGGTCGTTTAAGACAGTTAAACTGTTTATTGTTTTGCAACATCCACACCCAACGCACTCAAGCGGGACTTGATCTCGTCGCCATCTCAATCGGTGGTGTCTTAGCTGCTCTAACACGCCTGAAACAAGATTTTTGATATTTCACTGAAGTTGCCGTTGTATCAACACAATTGACGTGATTTCTTCATATATTTTCGATAAAACCATACGATTGTCTTGAGTATTGTGATACTTGTAAAGCTTTATACGCAATCAAATGATAGTCATATTTGTGTTGTGGGGTTGATGGTGAAAGTGGCTAATGTAGGAAAACAACAGTTATGTCGTGTATATTATGGCAGCTTTACACGTGTATCGTGTGTGTTAGGTGTATTGGTGAGAGATTTTTTTTTTGTACTGAAATACAGACACGTATGTGTTTTCAGTAGTGTTTCTTTTCTTTCCTGGCCCATAGACAGAAATATCTCAACTCATACGTCTTCAGTCGGGCTGATCTTTTACAAATGGACTAATTGGGGTGCTTATGTGTGTCTGTTATGTTTTTGTTGCTTTGATGTCTCTGGGTTTTATTGGTTGCAAACGTTTACAAGTGTATGTTTTTTCATGCCTTTTCTTTTCTTTTCTTTTTTTTTTTTTTACGCAAGCGAGTGTTTACAAACGTGTGGGTATTTTCATGTTCTGACTTCTGTGAGATTGTTCATTACGAGTGCTTAGAGACGTCTGGTTTCACTTACAATTGCTCGCCTGCATCTTTTTTTTTTTCTTCTTTGTTTGGGTGCGCGCGCTTGCTTGCGTGCTTGTCTCTATGTGTGTGTGTGTGTGTGTGTGCGTGTGTGTGTGTGTGTGTGTGTGTGTGTGTGTGTGTGTGTGTGTGTGTGTGTGTGTGTGTGTGTGTGTGTGTGTGAGAGATGAGAGAGAGAGAGAGAGAGAGAGAGAGAGAGAGAGAGAGAGAGAGAGAGAGTGTGTGTGTGTGTGTGTGTGTGTGTGTGTGTGTGTGTGTGTGTGTGTGTGTGTGTGTATGTAAGCCCCGAACACCTGTGTTGCAAGGGTGAAGGTATTGATGACAACGGTCTTTACGGAAGTTCTGATATGTCTCATTGTACTTCTACTGTGTAGCTGTGTTGTAGACGTTATGACAATGACGGCGTATTGCATGATTACAGTTATCTATGTGTAGCTGTGTTCTAGGAGTGATGGTGACGGTATATGATTAGAGTTATCCACGTGTACATGTGATGCAGGTGGTATGGTGACGGTATATGATTACAGTTGTCTATGTATACCTGTACTATAGGAGTGATGGTGACGGTATATGATTACAGTTATCTACGTATACCTTTGTTGTAGGAGTGATGGTGACGGTATATGATTGCAGTTATCTACGTGTACCTGTGTTGTAGGAGTGATAGTGGCGGTATACGATAACAGCTATGTATGTGTACTTGTGTTGTAGGAGTGAGTGATGGTGGCGGTATACGATAACAGCTATGTATGAGTACCTGTGTTGTAGGAGTGATGGTGGCGGTATACGATAACAGCTATGTATGTGTACCTGTGTTGTAGGAGTGATGGTGACGGTATACGATAACAGCTATGTATATGTACCTGTGTTGTAAGAGTGATGGTGGCGGTATACGATAACAGCTATGTATGTGTACCTGTGTGTTGTAGGAGTGATGGTGGCGGTATACGATAACAGCTATGTATGTGTACCTGTGTTGTAGGAGTGATGGTGACGGTATATGATTACAGTTATCTACGTATACCTGTGTTGTAGGAGCGATGGTAACAACATAATGATAAGAGCTTAAGACTACTTTACAGTTATCTACGTATACCTGTGTTGCAGGAGTGATGGTGACGGTGCCAGAGGGGGCCCTGCAGGCAGGCCAGGTGGAGGAGATGTACATGGCAGTGTGTCGGGACGACAAGGACAGACCCCCCTTTGTCAGGTAGTCATATCTGGTGGACACTCTCACTGGACTGCAAAGGACTCTAAACAACAGGGTGAGAAAGGATAGATCAGTTGTCAGAAATGGCTTCTCACACTATTCTGCCAACACTCTAAGCAGCATAGACAGTGGATGATCTGGCAGACTGTTCGGTGAACACATTAAACAGTTTAGAATATGGATCACCGCTCACACTGTTTCATAAACACTTCAAACAACAGAGAAGGTTTGTGACTCCCTCACACTGCTCCACAAAAACGTTTTAAACTCCGGGGAAGGGAGATGACTTTCCAAACTCTATAAGCACCAGAAGAGATAATGATCTCTTACACTGTTCCACGAACACCCCATTCCACGAACACCCCAAAGAGCAGAAAAGATATATGACACATACTGTGTCACGAACACTCTAGACAGCAGAGAAAATAGATGACTGTTCTCAAAGTCTAAATAGATATGATATATGACTTCTTATATTGTTTCACAAACGCTCAAAACAACAGAAAAGAGATGACTTCTCACTCACAAACACTCTAAACAGTAGAGAAGACAGATAACTTCTTACACTTTTCTACGAAAAGTCTACACGACGTAGGGAGATTGTATTCTCACGCTGTTCCACAAACACTCTAAACAACAAGAAAGGCGTATAGTGTTTACACTTTTTCGCATTATAAACAGAAAAAATATATTACTTCAACACTTTTCCACAATCACCATTGACAGTAGAGAAGACAGATGACTTTTCACACTTTTCTACAAACACACTTTTTCAAAAACACTCTAATTGATAGACAGAAGAAAAGATAGATCACCCCTCACACTGTTTCATAAACATTCAAAAGAGCAGAGACGATAGATGACTTCTCACACTTCTCCACAAGCACCGAGTAGCAGAGAAGATAAATGACTTCTCAAACTACTCCTCAAACACGAGAGTAGCAGAGAAGATAGATGACTTTTCACACTACTCCACAAACACTGAGTAGCAGAGAAGACAGACATCTCACATTGCTCCACAAATACTGAGCAGCAGAGAGAAGACAGATAACATCTCACGCTGTTCAACAAATAGTGTGTAAATAGACAACAACAACAACAACAAACAACAAATTACTTCGCACCTGACTGTTCCGCGCACTTGAAACAGCTAAAAAAAATGGTTATTTCATTCTAGCATAGAATTCAGCTAAATATTCTGTGGCACGTCTCGACGATTTTTCGAGGCATTATTCTATGTGACGGCTGCTCGACTTTGGATTCAGACTTGTTTTAATGCGATTAAACTGGCATAGTCTTGACGGATAGCTTGATATCTGATCACACACACACACACACACACACACACACACACACACACACGCACAGACACACACGCATGCACGCATGCACGCGACAACACACATGCAGGCATTTAGATAGATCATTAGATAGACACGATGTAGTATTCGATTGTTTTCACGGGATGGATCTATCTATCTGTATTTTCAATCACACACACACACACACACACACACACGCGCGCGCGCGCGCGCGCGCAACACACATGCAGGCATATAGATAGATAGATAATTAGATAGATACGATGCGGTATTCGATTGTTTTTACGGGATGGATCTATCTATTTATCTATTTTTCAATCATACACACACACACACACACACACACACACGCGCGCGCGCGCGCGCGCGCGGCAACACACATGCAGGCATATAGATAGATAGATGATTAGATAGATACAATGCGGTATTCGATTGTTTTTACGGGATGGATCTATCTATTTATCTATCTTTCATATACGCACACACACACGCGCGCGCGCACACGCGCACGACAACACACATGCAGGTATGGATAGATAGATAATTAGATGGATACGATATGGTATTCGATTGTTTTTACGGGGTAGATCTAGCTATTTATCTATCACACACACACACACACACACACACACACACTTACACGCACACAAAGCCTTCTTCCTGTCATCCATCCCTCTGTTTCCCCTCTGCCCCGCATTACACCTCTTTTCACACCTAGTTACTCCTTACCCTATACTAGTCTCCATGAGGTGTTGTTGAATACCATGTGTCATTAGTTCCCACTAACATATTGTATACCGTTTGCTCCTTTTCAGTGGTATGGGAGTGGTATCCCAATCTTATGTTCCGAATATGAATCACCAGTATTTTATATTTTCGCAAAATTCACATTCACAACGAAAAATTAGTATACTGACCGATATAACAGAGGAGAGTTTTATTTATGCATGAATTTACTCATTCATTTGCATTTATTTTCATTATTAATAGTTTTTGGAAGCTTAACGTGAATTAAGCAAAACGTGCAATCACGCTTTTTGTACCATGGGTACGTTTTCTACCCCGTTGTCTCATTTCACTTCCCACGCACGCTGATTGCCCCAAGAAAAGCGACAGTTTCTCTTCTTCACGAGCAACACGTGGATGGCATGCAGCGCAGTTCTGCTGAATTTTTCCGAAAGCTTTCTTTGAGGCCGGATTGATAAACATGGGCGTCCGATTTCCCAAATCTGGTGAGCTGTTAACAGACACGCTTGCACACTTCGACCGACTGGTGTGTAACGGGGGCTCGCTGCGAGAGTTGTTTCACACCATGGTAGCTGTACAGTGCAATGACTGCCGGTATGTTTGTTTATTGCTGGTTTGAGACTGTACAGCTGACATGACAAACGTCATTTACTCGTGTAACATGTCTCACGTTTGTGCTTGAGTTGAAAGAAAAGTCAGTTTCATCGCTTGTGGAGGCTGTTTAAGTCAAGTTTATGTAATTATGAAATATTAGAAGACGATATCCACATTTTCCCCCGTGTTCTCTTCAACGTAAGGTGCGGAAAAGCAGTGTTCTCAAAAGTTGCGTACCCATTAATACATGCAAGTTTGAGAAGTTGTTCGTCCGTTCTTCAAGCAGAAGAGTACATGGGGGTTAATATGAATATTGTTTAAATAATAAAAGTAAAACATCAGTTAAGATGCGTCACACAGCAGTGGGACAGAAGGATGGTAGAGAGATGACTCCTTTCAGCTGAAATTTACGAACAGTACCTTTAAAAAAAAAAAAGTTCCAATGAAAAGAAAGATTTTTCGATAGGAGATAAGAAGTGACATTTATCGATATACGCACTGGCGAAGCAGAAAATAAGGAAAGAATGAACAACGGAAAGAATGAGAGAAGACAGGAAGAAAGGAACATGAGACAGAGCCAAGCAGAACTGGAATTTACGCCAAAGGAAAGGTGTGATACAGAGAGGAAAAAAAAGGACATTTTCATGGGCGTTTTAGTGTTGGTGTCGAGTCGTGCGCTTCGGGGATGACTGTCGACCGTGTTCAGGTCTGCGCAACCGCGGCAGTGCGTGCGTGCGTGCGTGCGTGTGTGTGTGTTGCATGCTGCTTGCTGGAGTTGGTAGTGTTTTAGGGAGAGTGAAGGGGGGGAGGGGGGGTGATGGATGCAGACAAACGGTATTCGCTCGAAAATGTATCATTTTTTCCCTCCTATATAGGGTTTTCGTTTGAGCTTTAGGACTCACAAACTACGATATGTCACAAAAATGGCTGGCAATAACTGCCGCAGGTTGACAATCATCCTGTCACAGTGAAAATAAATTGGCATTTTTTTTTTTCTAAACTAGGAGGGCTTAGCATAGACGATCGTTTCGCCACAGTAGTAGGCAGCTTTCACCGTCGGCCGTCTGCAACTAGGATGTTTAAACAGACGACTCGCACTCTGTCCTCTCCCCAGCTTTGGGGTCCGTTTTCACGTTCACATCATGAATATTAATGAGCCGAATTTAAGTTTGCTTAACGGAACGAGTGCTTCCTTTTGGGCGCAGAGGGCAACAGCCGACCTTGATGCGGAGAGGGGAGGTGTCAGCTGCATTTTCACCCCTTCTTTGCGCGTTTTAATGTCACAAGGTGGAGACACCCCAAGGTTGAAGCGTTTATTTTGCTGTTATCGGGCGCTTACGTCTGCGTTGAGGATCGGGGGGGGGGTAGTGGGGGGGGGTGGGGGAAATGAAGGGGGTTGGGGGAAATGAGGTGATGGTGTGCCCCGTGCGCGTGCGCGCGAGTGTATTTGTGTGATACGTCACTGACCCGGCAGCACCCCCCCCCCCCCCCCCCCCCCCCCCCCCCCCCCCCCCCCCCCCCCCCCCCCCCCCCCCCATGTAACTACTACTTGAAAGGGAGTTGTTTATGTCTGACTTTTGCAGTTTGAGTGAGTTTTATGCATATATTGTTACTGTCACGCTTAAACAGAAATTTCTTCTTTTCCAAACTAATTGTGCCTTTAAAAGTTGTCGTTGATTTATTTTTCGTTTTTTTTTTTCCTTCAGTTTTAGACATGACAGCTTTTAAAAAGAATGATAATCTGGCCACAAAGGAGGGTGACAATATACGCTTATCAGAAGTGGTCACTTTCCATTTTGTCGTGTCCGTTTCCCCACGGGGTCATTTTTATGTACGTCTGTAGCTCCAGCGTGATTTTTTTTCTAAATTATTTTTACCCATAGATTTTAAGCTGGGTGTTGTACATTATGTGGAAATGGTTGACGCTTTCAGCCGAACGTAGTTTCATCTGCGTCGAGGATATCATTCGTTCACGGCTGTAGCCTTATTTATCCCTTCATTAGATGATTTCCTGTTGACGGAAGACTGCTTTCTGAGCTTTTCGTGTTAAGTGCACTCCACCGGCAGATCATCTTCTCTTTGCTGTGATAAACGTAGAACTTGCTAGTTGGGTATCATACTGTGGCGTTCAAGTTGTGGATGTCTTTGCTGTTTGTTTTTTTCAGGACCAGCCTGTTTTTTCTTTCGGCCTGTGTTGACAGCATTGAACGGACTGTGTGGTGGGCTAAACTGAAGCGCTCGTACCCAAAGTTGATTGACATGACAGTGTGTGTGTGTGCGTGCGTGCGTGTGTGTTTTGTGTTCGTCGTTCTGCAGACCAGCAGACGATCCTGAGCCCCGTTGTATTGGTAGGCCCTCCAACAATCAGTTGGTCAAGCCAGTCGTCTTGTCCTTCCATCACTGCGCCAGTGTACGGCAGGGAAACTGGATTCTCTCCCTTTACACCAGTGATGCCCCTGTGGACCAGCCACCTCAGTGGAAAGTGAGCACTACATTCTCTCTCTCTCTCTCTCTCTCTCTCTCTCTCTCTCTCTCTGGCTCGCCTCGGTCATTTTCTCCGTTTTTTTATTTCCAGCTCATTCTTGTTTTTTATCTTCCAGTTCTTTATTCTTGGTGTGCGGGGAGGGGGGAGCATACATTTGTGCGTGGTTTTTGCAATATGTAACACTACAAGGTTTAAATACTCCATGAAAATATATTAGTATATAGTTATCAGTGGGTAAACATTAACCTCACTGTGTTCATTTTCTGTGGAAGTTTTGTGTTAATCTTGCTGACAAACCAACCAGTTCATCCACATTGGCGGAGGTTTTACCGGTGACAAATCGTGCAAACGGAATTCAAACTGAAATACGAAGGTAGGCCGGTTAGTAGACTAAGATTGGTTTGAGAAAACGCAGGTACTGTAATTTTTACTGAAATTTCAAAAAATATTTCTTTTTTTGGGGCACAGCGAGTGGCCATTGTCGGTCAAGAGATGACCGGTTGTCCAGTTTACACCCACCTGGATTTAAACCACTGCCACGTGATGACCGAGTACCTGAACCGCTACGTTCTGATAGGAGAGTCGGTGCCTGGTGGCAAAGCGGTGAAGATCTACAGATTGGCGGCCTTCGCTCCAGCGCTGCCCCCCTCCATGGAGTACAGCATCCGTGTGTATGTGGTGGAGGACACACAGGACGCCTTGGATGTGAGTTGTGGGGTTTCCACCTATATGTGTGATGATGATGATGATGATGATGATGAGACTTATTATAAATTATTATTGTCGCGGTGCGTTCCATATGATGTACTGCTCACAGTGAAATCGTTTTAATGAAGTGTTGGGACATACGTGACGTCAGACATAAACACTTTACAGCGAACGTCATGAAGATCAGATCATGTTCAGAGATGTCCTACCTGATAAGCCTTTTGACATTCTGAAGATCATCAACATTTTTCATCTGACCTAAAGTTTCACGGAAGAAAGATTTTAATGGAATTCCAGTGTTTTTAGGATTTTTTTTAATGAGTTGTGTGTATGTTTAAAATCTATGGTGAGAGTTGACTTCAACGGGATGACAGTCCTTATATGCCCTTTACGGTCGGCTGGGCTATAAGCAATATTCTTTCCCTCCCTCCCTGTCTGTCTGTCTCCTGTCCGTCCGTCTGTCTGTCTGTCTGTCTCTCTCTCTCTCTCTCTCTCTCTCTCTCTCTCTCTCTCTCTCTCTCTCTCTCTCTCTCTCTCTCTCTCTCTCTCTCTCTCTCTGTCTACTGTTTATGTTTAGGTGCCCGTTCAGACTGAAAGTAGAAAGAGATAAGCGATTTGTGGCAAAGGAGGATACCAGTGAGTAATCAAGAAGTACAGTAACTTCTACCTGTCGAACTAATACAGCTCAAGACACAAAACTAAACCCAAGGCTGCTTTCGGTACATATTTGTCTAGCACACAGACAGACCGAAGGTCCACAAAAAGAACTTTTGTCCAAGGGCGTAAGATTGTCATGTACCCTGATGCTTATTTTTCCATTTCATTCTAGTCATCTCTTTCTTCCTGATCCTAGCTAACATACTCAAGCGTTTTAGACGAAGTGGTGATGGTACCAGACAGTCAAACAGGATGCTATCCAACTGAAACGAGAGGAGTGACTGGTATGAATCAGAATGTGGAAGACTTTCTGCTCAGTAGTCGTCGCCTTGAATGCAAACTGAGTTTTTTGAGACATGTTTGTGATGGTGAATGGAGTAGTTTGCAATAAAGCTCCATTTGGTCTCTTCTCCCTTCAGTAATGCGTAATGTTCGAGCGTTAGCCAGGCACAGAGAGAGAGAGAGAGAGAGAGAGAGAGAGAGGAGGTAGACACAGAGGGAGATAAAGAATCGGATAACTGTCAGCAATACATCCTTGAAGTTGACTGGACCTCGCGTTTGACCCTAGAGACAGTCGCATATTTCTGACTGGGAACCGGTTGGAAAAAAAAAATCCGCGGTGCGACTCATTTTCTGATAAGATTCGAAACAACAGTCTATCCTCACCTCATGACAGTGACCACAGCAATGTGGTCATTAGTGTCGAGCACAATTCATTTCATAGGAAACACACTCATGCTGCCACAGCTTCGAAACACCACTACTCCCAGCCCCCGGTCCCGACCCCTGAGGTGTTTGTGCTCGTCCTTCCCTCTCCTTCTCTTCCTTTCTTTTTCAATTTCCAGTTGTCTATCAAAACGCGATGTGCAGTTAACGGATGCGAATTTCATCTCGTTCTGTTGAAGGCTTGAAAACATTTTAAGTATATGACGATATCATGACGTATAGTTCGGTACTAAACTGTAACCATGGTCGACTAGCTATTATTTTTTTTTTCCCCTGAAGTGTGCATAAGTTACACATTACAAGTGAAATCATGTGGGACAGACGCTGTGACCTGGGTGCGGATGGTGTGCCGACAGGGCGTGGTGCAGGTGGAGCAGAGACTGGGGGGCCGGCTGGTAGACCGACCCCAAACAGATGGCCTTCCAGGACGGTGGTCACAACCTGTGTCTGACTCTGGACGACCTGTCGGAGGGATGGAGGAGTAAGCTGCCTGCCAGCTATCAGGTCAGTCACGCATCAGCAACTGTCAGATGATTTTTCGTCGTTTCTGGTCTTTTTTTTTTTTTTTTTATTGTCTTCGTTGTATATTACTGTCACAGTGGCACAGTTCTTCACTTGGTAATGGCATTCCATTACCACAACAGCTTGTACGTCAAAGACAGGTAAGAGAAATGGTACGCAGTGACAACGCAATGACTCTTTCGAGTCCGCCCGGACTTCCAGGAATTACCTCCGTCTGTGTCCGGAAAATGGAAAAAGAAAGCGCTGTTGTTCGGAGTGTACAACCAGTTGAACATGTCGTGCACGTTCCTGCCTTTTAGGGAGCGATGAGGCATACCGTGTGCAATTCAGTCGGTATCAAACCTCTTTCTCTTAGTTTTGGAATACGTACGATGAAAGGAGCAAACTTATTACTCTGGATTTCACGGAGACTTTGTTCCCGAAATGTTCTTGATGAGTTTTCTAATTTTGTTTTTAAAAGGAAATCCGTATTATGAATTGATCTGACTTAAAAAGTGGTTGGTGAGCTCTTTCAGTTGAAGGCTTGATTTGCATTTGTATGTTGAAAAAGTTTAAAGCATTTTGATATCTACATTACTTACTTAATCCTCTTCATCCCGCAACCCGAGATATAAGGCGCCAACAAGCTCCCTCCAGCCCTCTCTGTCCTGGGCAAGCCAGCTCACTTCATTCCAGGTCTTGTCTGCCTCTCTCATCTCCTCCTCCACTGTCCTCCTCCAGGTACCGAGTGGTCTGCCTCGCTTCCTCTTCCCCGGTGGTGCCCATCTCGGCGCAGTATGAGGGAGTCTGGTCTTGCCCATCCGAAGGATGTGTCCTAGCCACCTCCACCGCTGCTGCTTCACTCTGCCACAATGTTGTTTATGCCGGTGCGCCTTGACACTTCCCTGTTGGTGACACGCTGCTGCCAGTGAAGTTTCAGGATTCGGCGAAGACACCTTCCTTCGAAGCCTCTGAGCCATCTTCTTGTTGGTTCTCCATGTCTCTGAGGCGTATAGGAGTACTGAGCGTACGTTGGACCTGTAGATCTTCAACTTGATTTTGGTTTGCAGGACAGTTGACTTCCAGATGTTTTTCAACCCGCTGAACGCCCGGGCTGCGAGTCCTATCCTGGTTGAGATCTCCTCCTCGATGTTGCTGTCGGCCGAGATGTAGCTGCCGAGGTACTTGAAGTGTTCCACCTCCTCTAGAGCTGAGCCTCGCACACTGGTCTTCTCTGCGCTCTTCGTATTCACCTTCATGGTCTTGGTCTTGTTGGGGTGAATCTTGAGTCCCGCACTGCTGGCTATTAGATCCTCTCTTGATGTTTTTTCCTGGATGTCTTTCTGGGCGTGCGACAGCAGTGCAACATCGTCGGCGGCGAAGTCGCAGTCTTCAAGCCTGGTTGTCAGTCCCCATACAAGCCCTCTCACCCTATCGCTGGTGGTCTTCCTCACCACCCAGTCAATGACGACAAGGAAAATTGTCGGCGAGATCTCGCAGCCTTGCCTGACCCCTATCTGCACGTGGAACTACTCGCTCTGCTGTCCATCATGTCGCACACAGCACTGGTTGTCTGCGTACATGTCCTGTAGGATGTTGATGACTTTAAGAGGAAATCCGTAGGCTTCCAAGATCTGCCACAGCGAAGGGTGATGGATGCTGTCGAAAGCCTTTTGGAAATCGATATAGTTGATGTAGAGTGACGAATTCCATTCGATGGGACTGTTCCACAATTGTTCGTAAAAAACAAAGATCTGGTCTGTGAAACTTCGCCCGCTTCTGAACCCTGACTGTTCTTCTCGTAGGGTTCTCTCAATGGCTTGCCTCATGTGATGTAGGACACGGCAGAAGGTCTTCCCTGGGACGGAGAGCAAGTTGATTACCCGCCAGTTCCGAGAGGTCGCCTTTCTTTAGGAGCTTCACTATGATGCCTTTCTTCCATGTGTCCGGAATTTTCTCCTCTTCCCATACCTTGTTGAATAGTTTCACTAAAGCCTTTGCACTCGTTTTGGGGTCTGCCTTCAACATGTCTGCCGTGATTCGGTCTTCATCTGGTGCCCTGTTGCCCATTGTCTGCCTGATGGCCTCCACGTTTCCTGTTGGGTGATGCGTCCACGTCTCATCTCTAAGTTGAAACCCATGTCTTCGATGGTGGCTTCCTCATCTGGGTCCGGTCTGTTTAATGTCTCTCAAAAATGTTCTGCCCATCTGTTGAGTTGGTCTTCGTCTTTTATCAAAACTTTACCGGTCTTGTCCTTCACTACAGTGGTTTTGCTGGTGAATCCGCCTGTTAGGCTCTTGGTAATCTTATAGACGGTCCTGGAGTCTCCTTTCTCTGCTGCAACTTGGGCCTCTGCTGCATATTACTGTTTTTTAATTGCTTGCAGCCATCCGTGGTCGGTTTGACTGTAAACTTGGCTTGTCACAGAATTTTGGTTTTAAGGATAACTTTTCATGATAATGGCGACTCCATTGTTGCTTAGTATTGTTTAAGGGGTTTGTATTGTATCTGTCGATATTTTCGATTTGGGACAAATGATTCAGAGCAGCGTGATTTGTTAAGATAATCGTAATTGTAAGAAAGCCTCAAAGCAAAACATGCACAGCTTTATAAACGAAGGGTGTTGGCATTGTACAACAAGAAAAAGGACGGTTTCGAGCGATAAAATATTTTATATTTTTCAAAAAACGTCTTGCACGTGTTTGCCAACATTTCATGGCAGAACTATACACACTATGCTGTTTTACATGGTATAAATCAAAATGTCTGCAGGTTTGATTTCAGCTTGTGTGATATTAAACAAAATTCTGCCATCTATTAACGTACTTTTAATGTTTCCGTTGGACTCGTATACATTTATTCAGCTTATTGAAAATGGCCCCTTCAGAAAAGGGACATGAATATTCCGAATGAAAACATTCAGTATTTCTCATTTCCGTTTGTCCTGTTTCTTTTTTCATGTTGGGTCCTTTTCTGCCGCTTTGCGAAAAGAATTAATGACTAGATATCGGTCTCCACTTACCAGATTTACTGCCCTTTTCCTTGGCTCAGAATAGAAGAAATACCATTGATTGTTTTCGTTTTTCCTCAGTCATTTCTTTCTCTTTGGTCACCAGATCCGGCAGAAATATGTTGTGTAAGTGCACGTCTTGAACGCGCTCTTCAGTTTTTTTGTTTCCACTGTTGCGTGTCAGGTCTGTTTGAATTAAAACGGTAGAAGTCTGGATAAAAATACCCATCTCCTTCAGGCAGGAAATAGAGTGGATGCTGCACGTTTCAGTCCGTATCTGTTAAATGAGACGAAAAACATTGCCAAACACGCCCATCTGCTCAGAGAGAGAGAGAGAGAGAGAGAGAGAGAGAGAGAGAGAGAGAGAGAGAGAGATGGTGTGTGTGGAAGAGGGTATATCTAAAAAAATTTTTTTTATAAATCGTCACATACACACGCGTTCTTCTATTGCGCACATTGGTACAC
>JADBJO010000663.1:135000-167500 GCA_016801955.1 Conus betulinus | reverse complement strand
ACATATGCACGTGCGCGCGCGCGTCTTCTACATACGCACACGCACGTACAAGGACGTGTGTTAGCGCACGTGAGCACTCCTCCATTTTCCCTCTTCCTGAAGCCCCCTCCCCCCGCCCCCCCCCCTCCCCAGCTCCCCACAATAAAGAAATAAAATTTCTGCACGTGGAGAATTTGACACTCCCTCACTTTAACCTGTCCGCCACCACTCTTCCCGGGAGTGTGCGTGTCTTTCTCTGTACTGCCACTTCGTCTGCCTATCTGTCGGTCTCTCTCTCTCTCTCTCATTGTCTCCCCCCCCCCCCCCCACTCTCTTTCTCGCCACACACACACACACACACACACACACACACACACACACACACACACACACACACGAGCACACACACACGCACACTTTAACTGGCACATAACGTGTTGCTGGAGAGGACAGCACAGTGTGGGTGTGCGAAGGAACATAAACCTTTAGACTGAGAGATAGAGGTTGTCACAGACATTGACAGGTTAAGGACAAATCTTAAAGTGCATTGTCTGTTTGGCTAGTAGTTCGGGATTATACGATTGTGCATTTGAAGTTACTGTTAACACGGACACGTGTGTAGTGTCGATAACGCCTTTCGTCGCGAACGAGAAGCACACCAAGTAGTTGTTATGGAAACATCTCGATTGAAATTGTATTACATGTATTTCTATTTATTACGTTCTGTTTTGTCGCGTTTATGTCGACTTTGCTATGGGAAAGAAGATGCCAATGAACACTATACTTTCATTCCTGATCATCTGACGTCAGACGTTTTGTTCCCGTTAGTGACGGTGGTCCACGGTAACGACAGCAGACAGTTGCTCCTTTACTGCACTCACAGAGTGGGAACTTGGTACAAGCGGTCAACGCCTATATCTGGACCGCGGCGGCATTGTTGTCATTCTTCTCAGTTGTCGGTCTGTCTGTCTGTAAGTCCAGTGGAAAGCTGTTAAAAGCGTGAAAAGCCTAACTCAAATGCGCGCGTGTGCGTATATGTTTTGAAAAGTTCGCGATAAGACGAAATCGCACGTAGATCGTAATTTTTATACGTACACAGATGCAAGCAAGCAAGCAAGCAAGCAAGCAAGCGCACACACACACACACACACACACACACACACACACACACACACACACACACACACACACACACACACTTCTCACAGGAGAAATTTGCAGTGCAGTAGTTTTTGCAGTGCAATTTTAGCCCCCAAAGAGAAAGACTACGTGTCTAAACAATGGTGCGAGTAGTTTTCATCTCGAGGAAAAAAGACCCAGAAAAGAATTGTAACATTAAGTAGGATGTTGAACATGTGTATATGGCATAAAGGAGTGAGCTGAACACGTGCGCACACACATATACAAACACGCGCACACACATAGACACACACACCCGCACACAAAGTGCGCGTGCACACACACACACACACACACACACACACACACGCACACGCACACACAGGCAACTAAATGGACAGCAGTTGCAATTACAGCATTTTAGCTGTCCAAGAAATGACGCATTAATTGGAATTCTAAAAACTGGCAATTACAGTATTGTTTTCACATTTACGTCTTTTTCAACCTTCTCTTTGTGCCTGCCTATCAGTTTCTGTCCGTCTGCCAGCCTGCCACCCCACCTCCACCAACCTTACCCCCGCCCAGAGAGAGAGAGAGAGAGTTTTCAATTTAGATAAGAAATGATTTACAACGCACACTAAACTTTACCAAAGATCCATCTTACACAACAAAAATTAAAACTAAACAAAAAAGAAAAGGTCAAACAAGATCAGGAACTCGCAGCGAGCATCACGTTTTCAAACATTATTGTGAAAATAAAAGGTAGCTTAACCTGCGCATACTGACGTGCCAAGTGAGTAGGGAATGTGTGCATCATCGAAATGCAAATGTCGGCTTTTGATATGAGCAAAAATCGGGTTTGATTATTTTTTAATCTCTCTCTCTCTCTCTCTCTCTCTCTCTCTCTCTCTCTCTCTCTCTCTCTCTCTCTCTGTGCTAGTCTGCTTAATAAAAACTTTTAGAATCGCGCTGATTAAAACATACATACAATATATATATATATATATATATATGTGTGTGTGTGTGTGTGTGTGTGTGTGTGTGTGTGTGTGTGTGTGTGTGTGTCTTCACATTAATACTCCTGCTAATGTTCAGAATCAGTGCTGAGGGGCACTTATGAATATCATTTCCATTATTTTTTCTTTGCCTTTCCCATATTATATCATTGCGGGTCTGTAATCAATTCGGCCTTCACAGCATGTCTTCCTTTCGTCCCCATTAGATGCTAGTGGCTCTTTTACTACAAACAGCTAGAGTTCTGCGCCTGTTTCTCTTTTCTGTCACTTTGTATGACTGCCTTTTTGTTCAAACTACTTCAATCAGTCAACTGTTTTTCTGTTTTTATGGACCATTCACCTGCCATTGTTCTATTGACTCTTTACCCTTTTTGTGTCCGACAGCTATTTAATAAGACAGATTTTAT
Source organism: Conus betulinus (assembly GCA_016801955.1). Lineage (NCBI taxonomy): Eukaryota > Metazoa > Mollusca > Gastropoda > Neogastropoda > Conidae > Conus > Conus betulinus. Next base: position 164,979 of record JADBJO010000663.1, on the reverse strand, counting down.
TTGTGCCCAGCCACCGTAGCGAAGTGGTTAGCGTCGCGGACTCCCGGCTGGGAGGTCCTGGGTTCGATTCCCATCAGACCCATTCATTTGTGGGATTTTGTTACCGGACCGGTCCCCCAGTTTGCTGTGGGCTCAACTGGGAAGACTGGAACCAGACAGTCGAGTTTCAGCCACTGAATGGATGGATCTCTGAGAGTGTTGCTCCAATTTCCTGACCAGCACTGCAGGTGTTTGTATCTCTCGGGTATGGTTGCCACAGGGACGTCATGAAAGTAAGCAAAGAGTGCAGCCTTTTCATGGAGTCTTAGACCTGAATGGAAATCCCGTAGCATCATCATCATCGTCATCCACATCGATCAGCATTTTTTTTAAAAAAAAGTCAGATTATGCGATCCTTTATGCCTTGCTTTTATCGTGACCTCAGTTTTGATTACCTCTCCACGCCTGTGCCATTAGGCTGATTCTGTTGGGATCACCGGTATCGACAAATTCATGGATACTGTCGTTGGACGGACGTGTAGCGCCCCTCCGGAGGGAGTGCTCACTCACGTTGGCTCTGCGACTAAGCGATTATTGTCGTCAACAGGGAGCGTAGTGGGTGGCGTCCTGCGCATATTCGATCAGAACAGGCGCCACTGACACACCACCGAAGTGGCTCGGCAGCAGTGCAGTGTCTCGTCTGTTGGGTTGCCTCTGGACGACATTACATTGACTGTTCCCTGTAGATTACCGGTGCCACGGCTGTGGCGGGACTGTGGATATGAACGGGTGCTTGGAATAAGCGGCGTTGATGCAGTGCCACTGAGATGGCGCAAAGATGTGAGAACAAAAATCAAAACCAAACCAACCCCCCCCCCCCCCCCCCCCCCCCCCCCCCCCCAACCAAAAAACAAAAAACTTTTTGTCATAATATGGCAGTTAGGTAAACAATGTCCAGAGTGGACACTGTGTGACAGTAGGCCTGTGGCTTTTTTTTTTTTTTTTTTTTTTTTTTTTTTTAGCATTTATCAATTTTTTTCAAAACTTTTTTTTACGAGTTTTAAAAATCTGAGACCGAAAAAGTAATGGGAATGCCTGGCTTTCTGGACAGCCTAATTTTACATGACGTCAGATTTCAGTGGTTTAGCTGTTAGGTTATTCACTGCCTTGTTCAGTTTCAGGATGGTTGGTTTTTTAAAAACTCAACAAACATACTACGGTATTGCACACCAGCCTTTTTCTGGGATAGCATTCTCCTTAAAACCGAAAAGGCAGAGGAGTCAAGTTACCACTTTCCGCGGTCACTGAGGAGAAACAATCAGGATTCGAAATACCGGTATCTGACCAGGAGTCATGTTAGTGAGTTTTCTCCCCATTGGAGAGTGTCTCCCACTTGGAGACTATAAAATTGCTGAAGGCTCATTTTGAGAAGCATTTATTATTCCCATTCACCCACTCAAGCACATACTGTCAGGCAGAATTATCTACCACTGCAGATATGAATGCTTATCTCCCCCTATTCTTCAATCTAAGACATAAGAGCAAGCTTTGTTTATAATTGAATATATATATATATATATGTGTGTGTGTGTGTGTGTGTGTGTGTGTGAGAAGATCCTACAAGTTCATTGATTGATTGGATGATCTGGCCTTTTTAAAGGGTCTGTGTGGTCGGTTCAGCTTGTATGATTTAAAACTTTATGCACTGGGCGTCTTGACGATCTTCCCTTCCATCTGTCCACTTTTCACTCCCTTCATTTCCTCATAACTGTTTTGTTTTTTTCTTTTCTCTTTCGGCCTTTTTCCGGTCCTTTCTGTTATTTCTTTTGCCGTTTTTCCGTACATTTTACCTCTCCTTCTGTCTTGCCTTTTTCTTACCTGTTTTCAGTTCCCTTTTTTTTGTATTCCACTCTTTTGAAAGCATTATAGAATAATTTCATACCTCATTGCAGGAGATCCCATTCCGCCATATCTGGAGCGGAAACCAAAACACGCTGCACTGTTCCTTCAGTCTGGAGCTGGTGGAGCGTGACTCGTGTCAGCTGGCGTGCAAGATCCAGGTGTACCAGAAAGGTGTGATGCACAACAGACAGGTGATCCACGTCAGCACCAGCTTCACACAGGTACGTCACTCACACACACGGTCTGATAGCAGTCTCTTTGATGAATTGTCTTTTGTTTAGGGTGACAATGAATGTGTTCAGCAGTGTCTTCTTCAGTCACTTTGGACACTCGAACTCTGAGTTGGTGCGTGTACCCATGCATCTGCATGAGCACGCTTGCCTCTGTGTGTGTGTGTGTGTGTGTGTGTGTGTGTGTGTGTGTGTGTGCTTGTACGTGCACATGTGCGAGTGAGTGTGTGTGTGTGTGTGTGTGTGTGTGTTGCGCGCATGTGCTTGTGCACGATTACACATTTCATTGCTGAACACGGTATGGCATCTGGTACAAGTTATGTTGATGTGACAAAATTTTCAAATACGAGTTCCATGACGTGAAAGATGAAAAATAGACTCGAAATACATCTTTGTGATGGAATATTTGCTTATTTTATCCGTGCCCGGTTGAAAGACAAAGTGGGAGGGGAAAAGAGCTCGGGCTTGTTGAACAACATTCCTTCTAGGGGGATCAGTTTTTATTTGTTTGTAGAAGGATTTGTTGTTTTCCGACCCTTCGCCATGTAACGACTAGGCGTTCAAATGGAGTGGTGTGTGGCTGGACGGTGGCAGATACAAGTGGGAGCTGTAAAGGCAGGAGGAAGGAACAGGATGCCCGTGACACTACCCTTGGATCACACCCCAAACTGCCCGATTCATCACTGCCCCAAGTTTACAAACCGGCAAAGGAACTAACCTCTTGTTACAAGGACTGCTCATAGCCCCCCCCTCCATCACCGTTCACTCCTCGCCAGTCCGCTAGCCTCTTGTATTGTGGCATTCCACCATCGACCCATACACACTCTCTCGCCAACGATCATCCTCGTCCCCCAACCCCCCCCCCCCCCCCCCCCCCCCCCCCCCCCCCCCGCCCCCTGCCCACTTCCGCTTGTGCCATAGTTTCTCTGACCTTTTTGATGGAGAGAAAATTGTCTTCATTCGCTGCCCGTGGAAGATTTTATTCTTTTAAACCGACTTGATTTGTTGGTTGGGAAGCCAGTGTGTGTGTGTGTGTGTGTGTGTGTGTGTGTGTGTGTGTGCTTGCTTTGTGCTTTTAGTTTTTTGTACTTTCTTGCTGTCTCTGATGTAATCAAACTATGATCTTTTGGAAGTCGGCTGGGTTGGAATGTTGCTTTTTGTTTTGTTATAAGGATGTTTTTATTTTGTAAATGTCAAAGGTTTATGAACAGAAAGTTACCACCGATATAGAGATTTTATCTTTAATCACAGAAAAGGGGTTTGAAACGATTGCTTCTGAAATGAGTTTTTTTTAAGCTTTTTTTTCTGTAGTGGTATCAGACGTAATCGATTGTGCAATTTATGCAGTGAACGTGAAGTTTCCTTTGAAAGACTTGGTTATAGGCAATGTTTTTTCTTTGTCGGCTGTGCTGTCTCTTACAACAGAGACTTCCATCCAGTTAAAGGCCCAGTTTTCTCCGAAAAGATTTTAGAAATGGCTGTTGAAATGATCCGCTGTATTTTGATGAGTATTTTTTTTTTTCAACGTCTGATTCCTGCATATGTCGTTGTCTTTGCTAAATCAGTCTCAGCCAAGGTGTTCGTTTGTTTGAAATAACGCCTGAAGTAAGTATTGCATCCGAGTATAAAGCCAATGTCGACGCACATTATTGAGGCAAACGAAATGTTAACTTAAGTTTACTGACGCCGTGAATACCATCGATATAAGAAGCGCGCGTGCGCGCACACACCGAGACTAAGATTGGGAAGCAGAGACAGAGCGAGAGAGAAGTAGAGAGAGAGAGAGAGAGAGAGAGAGAACACAAGCGTGTATTCATGCATATGCGCGCGCACACACAGAAACACACACACACGCACACGCGTGCATGCACACAAACGCACATACACTCAAGCATGCTTACACACGCACTTGCTCAGAGAGAGAGGGAGGGAGAGAGAGAGTCGCACACAAGTTGACGTGGATTATATTTACATACTTGGTTGCAGTTGAGCTCTTACGTTTCAGAGATATGGTAGTAAATTACAGTGAGTAGACTGACTCCATAGCAGTTCACATAACGGATCGTGGGCTTGGAGGTCGTGGGGTCGATTCCCATCAGAGCCATTTAGCAGTGGCATTTTTTGGCCTCGACCATCTCCTACGCAGATCCGAGTTTGCTACGTGCTCAAATATAACCATAGTGTCGAGTTTATTCCACTGAATACGTGCGCTCAGAATTTCCGACCAACACCACAGGTGTCTCTCAGGCTTGATGGACCCAAGGGTATATTATGAAAATAAGCGTCGGGAACAGCCCTGTCGTGTAGTCTCTGACTGGAATGGAACTGCATAGCATTTTAATCATCCTCATCAAGATCGATCAGCATGAAACAAGCGAAATAAATCATGGTAGTATACGATGGCAGCGCGTAATGACTGAAACCCTAAGCAAGCTTGTGTCACTGTCTGCAGGGTGATCCTGTACGGAGTCTGACGGGAGGGGCCCCCTCCTTCTGTGGAACCACTGCCTCCAGCTCTGGGGTCAGCTCTTTGGTGACTCCCCACCCTCCTGTGTATGGATATAGGTCCGTCTTTGACTGAGCAAGCGAATGAAGAGAGAGAGAGAGAGAGAGGGAGGGGGGGGGGGGAGGAGTTATTTTTTGTGTAAAAAGACTATGCGAAAAAACTTGAGAGAGGAAGAGAGAATCTTTGGTCTGAGGGCATAAATGCGTACACATCTCACGCACACGAGAGAATGAGAGAGAAGAGAGGGAGGATAGGAGTTTCTTGTGTGTAAAAAAGACCCATCTCAAAACATATGAGAATCTGTAGTCTGACGGCATGCATGTACACACATCTCACGCACACGAGATAGAGAGAGAGAGAGAGAGAGAGAGAGAGAGAGAGAGAGAGAGAGAGAGAGAGAGAGATGGGCCTGTAAGATAGCATAAATGAACGCACGCCCTGTGCACGCACACAGAACGAACTGACATGCATATTTGCCATTGGCAGGGTTAAAAGAATTGTAGGTGCCTTATACGCTGCAAGTAAATGTAAAAGGCACTGAACAATTTCACGAATATGTTGTACTTGTTTGACCAGGTTACCATCCCACACCCGCAGTCAGCTGTGTCATCTGCTGGACCCTCCCAACGCCCGGGCAAACGATTGGAGGATGCTGGCTCAGGCTCTCAAGCTGGACAGGTAAAGTCTATCCGAGTGATTTCAAATGTTCGCCAACTTGCACATGGACAGATCTGTATGCGAAGCTTCTGTTTAAACAGGCGAGGATAGTTTAAGTCCTGTTACCGGTCACCTGGTGTGTGGGAGATTGAATGAGAGTGAGAGAAGAGGATTGGGGGGGGGGGGGGGGGGGGGGGGGGGGGGGGGGGGGGTGGGGGGGGGGGGGGGGGGGGGTTGTGTTCGTGTGCGTTGCCACGTGGAGAAAGGGGAAGTTAAATATAGTACTCCGGGCGAGACTTTCCAAAACCTGTCAGTTGTAGTGTTATATTATATGTATTTAGTACCTGTCACGTTTTCGGACCATACAACGGTTTAACGTACCTATCAGGTAGTTGTTCTTCACTTTTTGATACGTTTAAAGATACCTGCAGAACCTCGGGCATGTTCATCCATTAAAGTGGAAGCCATAAACAGGGAGCTAAAAGCAGTTTCCTCTAGGCCATGATTTTCGACCAGTTCTTTTTCTCGTGATGGTTGATGCAGGCCTATGTTTAAGGCGAAACTGGATGAGGTGGTGGGGGGAGATGTATTTTAATTAATTTGAAACCCGGATACAAAATTTCCCGCTTTTATGTTATTCATTGTTTTTTGGTTTTTCTTTCTGCCCTTTCAACCTGTTATTCATTGTTTTTTGGTTCTTCTTTCTGCCCTTTCAACCTGTTACTCATTGTTTTTTGGTTTTTTCTTTCTGCCCTTTCAACCTACCTTTTCGTTCATCTGTTCCGTTTCATCATTCCGATCCTCTCCTTCTGCGTACGCAGACTGATACTCCTGCTAACACTCCCTGCATAACAGGCAAGAATTAATCCAATCTACCCAACAAAGGGAGTGGAGTTATCAGTGTATGACCGTTTCTTTTTATCCCGTCATTAAGGTAGCCATATTCCAACTTCGGGAAGGTACATGCTATGTGTAACGTGTCATCCATACCAACGACCAAACTGGCCTTCTCTTCCGAAAGTTGGTGATGGGATTTTTACGTGTGTGCAAGATGTTATGCGTGCGTTCACACACACGGAACCTCGGTTTATAGTCTCAGTCGAAGGACTGTATGGGAAATGGAGTCAGAACCAGTGTTAACTCCGAGGGGAAAATCCCCCTGTACCGAAACGGGCCGGCGGAGATTCGAACCTGCAACCCCAGGATCACGAAGATTACGGTCCGGCGCTCTACACTGGGCTATTCCGGCCCCCATCTTTCCCATCAACAACAGGCAGTTCACACTGCATAGTCAGCAGCCATAACTCATCGTCATCGACAATTGACATGCATTGCAAGGTCATTAACGTGCGTATCTGATCTTCTGCATGCCTGTGCACACGACTTGGGGGGGGGGGGTGGGATGGGGTCGGCCATAATTAGGTCTCAAAACGAATTGATCGGAGGGACTGGAAATATTCCATACCCCTCACCCCTCATCCACAGCACACCTTTATGGGCCGAAGTCGCGCTCTTTAAAGCAAGTATTCTAGCCACGCAACTGTCGCACCTATATACCTCTTCAGTTTCATGGATGACCTCGTATACTGTTCGTCTATACTTGCGTGTAATACTAGCAGTGCTTTTTGAACCACCTTTTATGTCTTTTGTAGTTACTGTCTTGATCAAGATGTTTGTGATATGATGTACAAACAACCTGAGTACTTGTTAATGAATTATGTCCTATTATTTCATTGTCCTTAATCGATATGCATTCGTCTTTGTATTAATTTTCTCTTGTTTATATCATTGTTTGGACACGAAACCTTTAAGAAAAACGAAACTTCTTCGGGTGGCCAGTTGGTTCTGTTTAACGTTTATTGTCCAGCCAAACGCAAGGGGGCATATGAGGGTTGTGAACTCGTTGCTCCTTTTCGCAGTTTTGATATGTGCCTCTAGTTTACAAACATTGACTTGACCTAAGTGTGCAACATATACTACGTTGTGTGTGTGTGTGTGTGTGTGTGTGTAGACAGAGAGATGTTAAAGACTTCAGTGTTGATTGGCCAGTCAGGGTGAGATTACACCTGGCTGATCGGCACAATTCTTAGCTGCTATAAGCGCTGGTGTGACTGACAGTGCTTGGCTTCTCAAACAGTAGAGCTGATCACTCGTTAACTGTTGACACCGAATAATTTCCCATGTGTCATTAATGTATCCTCGAGCAGAGAGACTCAAAGATTTCTTCTTACATTCATTACGCGTCTTTTACTAATTGATTTTTTTTTGTGTGCTGTTTATTTTCTAGAGTACTTTTTTCCGTTCATTTTTCTGCCCATTGCCGTTTTGGGAGGCCGTTTGACTTTGTTTTTGGTCCATTGGTGGTGAGGATACCATAGAATTAGAGGTGGTGTATATCCATTTGATACTGATGGAAGCCCAATGCAACCATCCGGGTTCTGTCGACGAGTCCAAATCAAGGGATGAAAGTGTTGGGCTTAGGATACGTGATATAAAACGGTTGTTTTGAAGTCAGATAGTCACCACAAGCTGCTAGCGAAGGGCTTTTCGTACGTTCGAACGTCTTCATTCCCATTTGTTTTCTCTAAGTTTTGGGACTTGCATGGTTTCAGACAACACTTTAAGGACTTGCATGATTTTATTCAACACTTTACAGCAGACTCCATGATAAATTTTCAGATGTCCCACCTGATGTTATTTCACCTGTTATTGAAAGTGAGAAACATTTTCGTGAAGGTCTTTTGAAGAAAAAGATTTTACAGCAATTTCAGCATGTTAGAAATGACTGTTGTATACGTAATATTTTTTTTACATCTGTGAAGAGAGAAGTAAAAAAATCCTGATGTGGCCCTTTGCGGTCGGCTTTTTTTTCATTGTTCCACAAATCTTTGTCAAGTCATTGTTTTGATAACAAATTTCGGGCCTGCATTTGTTTTCTTCTTCTGTCCAGTTTTATGTATGTATACATAGTAATGAAGTTTCCGGTCTTTTTTCTAGATTTATGTCTCAATAAAATAATGCATTTGATCTTTTACTCAAATGACAAACAAGTAAGTGATAGATTTTCAATTATCTCTGCCTTTGTTTGTATGGGTTAAGGTTTGAGACGCTGTGCATTTTTAAAATTTGAAATTCATAACTTTGGCACCGGCATATGTGACTGGGCTGTGCACAATGTATGACAATCGACAAATGAATCAGGTGTTGGTTTGCTGTGTGGCGACAGGTACATGAGCTATCTGGAAACAAAGAGCAGCCCTACAGCAGGCATCCTGGACCTGTGGGAAGCCCGGCATGGCCACAAGTGTTCCCTGGCTGACCTTAGGACCGTGCTGAGAGCTGTGGGCCGAACAGACGCCGCTGCTGTGTTGGCGGAGGACTCCACGGGATCGTGAGCATCAGACAGGCCCTGCGTGAAAGAGACCAAAACAGCCGTCCGTGTTTTTCCAACTGGAATGACTTTTTGTCGCATGTGTCCGAAACAGACCATGTGTGGTCGTGGCTGAACTGGCGGTGTCGTGCCGTGCCGTGCCTCGCTAATAGTGTCCCGTCGGAAATGACTGTGATGGAAGGTAACGGCAGCCATACGGCCTTGGTGATCGGCTCAACTAAAAGCCTGAAATGATTGTCCAGAATTTTCGGTCGTGCCTCGTGTTTATGGCCTGAAGGATCAGTCTTAAAAAACAACTGGAAGGATAGCTACTGTTGCGCCGGAAATGATCTGCTTCAAAGACCATGCCCCCCCCCCCCCCCCCGAGCGAGTCTTGGCTTGAAGATGGTGTGTGGTTGTGTCTGAAAGGGCATCTGCCCATGGCCAATGATGGTGTCTGTGGCCAGCCATGGTGTCTGCAGCTTCTGCGATTGTGTATCTGTCTATGGTTTCACCGACTGTTTGTCTCTTCAGCAATTGTGCTTTAGTGGTGGTCTGTGGCTTCAGGTTGTCTGTGGCTTAAAGCATTGTCTGCTTGTTAAAATGTGTCTGCGTGTTGATGTCCTTGAAGGCTGGCCACGATGTGAACTTAACGAGTGCCCAACACGCTTGCTTGTGGGAGGTGGTGGAGAGGGAGGGTCACTCGCCGCGTGGCATTTCTGCACACGGCAGCTTACTGTATATGCTGTATGATTGGTATAGGTATGACTTGTACAGAGGGATTGATCATGTACAGCATTGTTGAGCGTTTTGAGGAATGACTTGATCGTGTACATCAATGTTGAGCGTTTTGAGGAAGGCTCAATTAGGCAGTGTTTCACCGACCGTAGAGATGACCATTCCATATTGCAACAGTCTGTTTTGCCTTGACTTGCCCGACACAGCCATGGCTGGAAGCTGTGCTTGGCTGGCTGAGAAAGAGTAGCTGACTGCCAACACCTGTGGCCGCGTCTGTTCCTTATTACCAGTGGTCCACTGCTGCATGATGCTGACCAGCTTCCGTCACGGCTGGGCTGATTGATGGAGATGGCTGGCCGATTGCTGGACACGGCTGGCTGACTACGGACAAGACTACTTGCCAGTTTGGGCACGGCTGGCCTACTTCTGGGCACGAATGACTTATTGCTGGACATGGCTTGTTGGTTGCTGCAACTTTGTGACTTAATGCTGCTGAATTGGGTTATTGCATGCCTATGAACAGAGGCAACTTGAACAGCAGCAGCAGTGCACTGTTCCCCATCTCATTTGAGCAATGAATCTCATTTTTCTTGTTTACTGTGGGAATCAACTGAAATCACCAGCACTGTTCCGCGAGTGATTCTAACCAATGTATATTGGCATATTTACGTAAATGCTTTCGGACCACATACACAAACCTTGCAGATCGTCTTGTTTGCGGTAGACATACGACTCTTTGAAGGGCGAGACGGCAGACGAGGATAACCACCCAAGTTGAACTGAGGGAAGCAGATGAGCTTCAACACCACCAGAAGGCGTGCTAAGACGGGCGGCGACAATGAGAGTGCTTTGAGGCCCAGGAATCGAACTCGCAACCTTCAGAACGCGAGGTCTGTCCGAATTGTTCTTCAGAGATACGTTTTTTTTGCCACATTCGTCTCGTCCCCTTAAGGGCATTTTGTCTCTTGTCGCCCGTTCCTGTTCCCCGTACACCGCCATAACCAAGCTGGTCCTGTTGTAACTGGATGCCAGCAAGTATATAGGCAGCGTCCGTCGGGAGATCACTCGCTAAAGACGACGCTGCAGTGGTACCGAGTCACGTCGGTGGTGTTCAGTAATGCCTATTACATATACAGGACATTACCACCAATCGGTGACAATAATTATGGGACCGCTCAGCAGACTAAACGTCCTGCTGCAGAAGAAACCACCACCTCATCCTTCAAACGACAGTTAACAGGAATCTGCCGACAGCGAAGACTTTGACACCGGCCACTCCACGTCCTACCCCACAGGGAAAGAGAAACCGTGAAATCACTTGAGACGAGGTCACCAAAGAATTTCAGACTTTTCTTTACAATTAGTCTATGAAAACTGATGCAGATGATGCTTCCGTTTCGGCTGATCTCGAACTTGTTAATGAAATACCTTGGCGTCAAACCAGGCCCAGGGGACAAGAAATGCCATTTGTGTTAGTCCGGAAAAATTGACAATGGTGAAGGAGAGCAATCGTTATGTGGACGAATGCCAGTGATGTGGTTCCAGTCTCTGTTCGAGCGGAGAGCACCGTGAAAAGGCCCAAGCGCAGTTCGTAAAGATCGAACTATTTTTCCTATAGTGATCATTATTCTGATGGAGGCCGTTGCCGTTTAAAACTACCCATTGTACAACGGTGACTGGTTCATCGGAGATTTTGCTGTGAATGTTGTTACGTCCAGCCCCGGAAATTGGACTGGAAATTAGAGGTGCTTTTGAATTAGAATCTCTAAAGAGGACGCAGAAGAGTTGAATCTAACATTAAATACTTGGGTGGACTCGGTTCATTGACATGCAAAAACAAAGCAACTCATGTACAACCAGGGAAAAGAGAGAGAGAGAGAGAGAGAGAGAGAGAGAGACCGCGACCAGTATACATGCGACATGAGGCTGATATGGTTTAGTAGCATGTTGGAAAACGGTTAGAGTAAATGTCTTTTAATCTTGATACCCATTTGTAATGTTACGTGTCAGCGATGTCAGGTAAGGCGTGCATCAGCAGAAATGAGAATCCACCAGCTCAGCGACACTGTGTTTTGTCTTAATCGAAGAAAATAATGCTTAGAGGAACTGCTTTAAATTTATGTGAAGTATGGCGTATGGTTTTGCACTATACAAATCTGGCACTGGTTTGCGTTTGTGGCAGTGCCCAAAACCCGTTTCCATTAAAACTAGGCTGGCTGTCCGTCTCTTACCATTATAAGCGCTCATGCCATAAAGATGATAGCGGTAGCAAATATGCGCTTAATGTATCACTATGATTCTTCTTTGTTTGTCGTTTTATTATTTACATAATATCTGAAGTGGATGCGAGTCTATAGACCCGACCTTTGCTGATAGAACAGCACTTACGAGCCTGTTGTCGATTGAAGAGCACGATTCTGTGCGTATTTGCTGTTTTCTTCATCATGGCTCGGCATCTTCACATCCAATGCATCAGGAAGCCACAGGAAAGTCGAGGCAGAGTAGATGTATTTGTGCAGCTAAGTTTTTGAGGTTGGTTGGCGTCCTTGTTCAGGAGGCTGAATTAGAGGATTTTGTACAAGGTGCCTTGTAGACTGGCTCAAGCGGTGGAGGTATGTCAAACAACATGACAGAAACAGGCATGCATCAATGTTGCTAGTATCATGATTTGCGCGTGCGTTGTGTTATCGTTTGCTTACATTTAACGGCGATTGATTGATCTTGAATTGAAAATGTGGACGGTTACTGTTTTTGTTGTGTTAATCATGGATGAAGACTAGTTAGTTATTAGGGCCGTGGATGATGACATTGGGTCATAGCTTTTTGTTACAGAAATACATCATCGCTATTTTGATGCCAACGATACTGAAGCTTTTGACTATGTTCCTGATTTCTATGTGTTTGATGGCGACGCAAATGATTTTGTTCAGTTGTCATGCCGAATCTCGGGCAAGCTGTCTCGAGGCACTTGGCACTAGACGTGCTTTAGATAGCTGATACATAGTTTCCAACATCGTCTCCCGGTTTGTTCCAAGCTTCCATTTGTTTTGGAGACGCAAAACAAACCACTGCTAAATTTCTTGGGATTCAGATTACCTAACGCACGCTTTCTTTTTTAGTAATGGTTACAGCGCCGCTGACAGCCGCCTTTAGGTTCATTCTACCGTAACGGTCTTCAGTCCAAAATCGAGTAGAAGCTGTCTACTACTCACGACTTTACATCTTCAAAGCATAATCATATAACTAGGTAAAGTCTGTAGTCGACATTTGAATCAACCGGGAAATGGACAAAATTTATGCTCCACTGACCACATTTTTAAATACTGACGGTTAAGGAGCTATTCTGTTGGGTTTTTAATAATCATATCACTTCCTGTGTGTCCTTTATCACATGTTTCGATATCTAGACAACTATCGTCCTATTTGTCAGTTGATCACACAGTTCAAGCATGCATGTCCTTTTTCACCTGTTTCGGTATCTAGACAGCTATCGTCCTATTTGTCAGTTGATCACACAGTTCAGTTTAAGCTGCTGCGTTTCTTAAAGTGGTTATTTTGCGTAAAAGAAGCTGAAATGGCATCCTAGCACGTTTTCAGAGACCGCACTTGCTATAATAATCATGTCGATATCTGCAGTGCTGTCGGTTTTCAGGCTTAGACTTGCTGAGCACTGGGTTTCTGGTGTTCCATATTCCATTCACATATACATCAGTGTGAATGCCGGCACGCCCAATTATAATTTGTCATTTTGGCTTAATGTTCTGATGGCAAAACTGATCCACGTTTTCTGTTTATCCTGATATAATGTATTTAGCTCTGTCGTTTTTTGCATCGACACCGAGAGCTATGCTTCTTATGCTTAAAGCCTAAAGTGACTCGTCCTGACCCATCCTTAACCCATCAGTATCCATGTTTTGGCTCAAAAGTGAAGTGAGACATTATTATACAAACTGTGCACATATCTATTCATAAATCCGAATGAATGTACACAAAGTCGCGTTTGCTGTCATGAATTCCGGAATGTTGTAAAATGTTTCATGTCTTACGATAAAAGGAAATGATACACACGCATGTGAGATAGAGAGGTGGGGGGCGGGGGGAAAGGGTGGTGGGTGCTGGAAAAGACAATTTCAGCACGAAGATTGTTTTTACATTTTTTTTTTTTAGGAAGGGAGAGGAGCATTTTGTAATTTGATATATTCGTTTCAACTGAAGCTAACTTAAAACGTCACTTAATAAACGAGCACTTGAAGGTACAAGCTTTAAGCAGGAGTTGGCTCGAGCCATTTTTTAATGTTTGAAAGTTGCAGTCACTGCCATTTCTTCCGTGAACTGTATTCCTGTATTTCGCCAGTTTGATGTTGGATTGATGTTCTCGTGAACCAAAGACTTTTCCTCCTCTTGCCATTCCTGACACCGGTGGCACGTGAAGGGAAATTGTCTTGCCTTGTATAGTGTTCCCTTCGTTTCGGAATAACGATTCCGACTGTGGTTCATTGTCACAACCATGCCAGTGTGCCATTCACTTTGTGTCTGCTTTTATTTGCGGGCGCTCGCCTCTGTGTGCGTGTGTGTGTATGAGTGAGAGAGAGCGCGAGAGAACGTGTGTGTGCGTGCGCACGCGATGCTGGAGTGTGGGATATAAGAGATGAGAAAGGAAGGTGGAGATATCTAGGCTGGGGGGGGGGGGGGGGGGGGGGTAGGACAGGATAGAGGAGGTAGATGTTCCTTGTATGTAATCTGCTTTCTGGTCACTGTCATAAACAAGTGCATGTAACCATGTATATTCTTTGCAAGTTTAACTGAGGAAGTTTGCTATGGGTCAGGTTGTGTGAAAGAAGTTTTGGGCCCCTCTGGCAGAGCGAGGGCTGATGCGAACGCGAGTATCCATCTGCAGCGTTTTCTGTGTGTGTGTATTGGCGGTCCCATCTGTACTTTCCCCCCAAATGCCGTACTTTTCAGCTCCTAGGTTTTGTCGTGTCACGGCTCCAGCAGCGGAGTCCGCCACAATGCCACTATGGCGATATTCGGTAGCGACTGCTCTGTCAAACTACTCGCACCCCCCCCCCCCCCCCCCCCGATAGTAAGTTTCCTTGGTTGCAGAGCGAGCGAGCGAGCGTCCCCGTTAGGAAGCCGCGTCACATGTCCATCCAAGACAGTCCGGGCCACAGAACATGAAGTGCCAAAATAATAGTCATGGTGCTACTATCGCGTTACATTCTGATCTGAAAGACAGCATGAAAGACACTTTCTTACATGAATCCAAGCGTATGCCAGACTAAAGACAGGGATACTGCAACAGTATTGATCAGGAAGTTTGAGCAACGTGCTCGAAGGTGCACACTTTGTGGTTCTATCCCAGTATCTCCCAGCCCGCAACGCTAAGAACGGCGCCAAGTTAAGGCAGCATGTTGTACCGTTTACGATGGAAAATGGATCATTTTATGTTTTTTAAACCAACAAAAAGTCCACCGAGTCTACCGAGTGAGTGGATGGGTGGATATCGTCTGAATTTCTCTAAGTTGAGGCACATCTTTATGGAGTTGAGATCGAATCGTGTATGTCCATGTTCCGTAACGCCTTGCTCTATGGAACTACGTTTTTAAATCCTTGAATCGAGAAAACTGATCGGCCGATAGTTCCCATCCAGCTGCTGTTACTTACATGTGAAGCAGACATTTTAACAGTGTGGGAAATTTGACCATACTATAACAGCTGCGGAGAAAAAATACAACTCTCGTCCGTGACAGATGATTCAGAGTGACGATTCCGGTCATGTCATGCACCAGCCAGAGCATGTTGCTGCATGCAAGTCATGCATGTGGTGGTACACACAAGAAACACGTTTCCTTTTCCACTTCTTCACAACTGCCTCCCTGTTTCTTCGGACAGAGAACCCTGAACTTGTTCATTTTGATTTGGCACCTACTGTTTTGATGGTGGTAAGCCCTTCATAATGTTTTACGAACTTTCAACACCCAACGAAATGCATGGTATATCGCTGCGTGTCGCCATGCCTGTATCCCACATGACTCCTTCCATTTTTTTCTGGATGTGCGGTACATGACCCTGACACGGTGCAACAAGACCCAGGGTAGAAAAGACGGAAGTAGACGGGAACCGACCCTGACACACTACATAATCACAGTTCAGAACCAGGCTCTTCCTTAAAAGTGTGTTGCATATGCGGTGAGGTAAAGACTTCTGCATCTTATCATGCGCCTCTTAACGCTCTTCGCTGTGCTTTTTTTTTTTTTTGCTACGGTCTTTTTAGATTCAAGCAATAAGCCGGTAAAGTTTCAGAGGGGCTCTTCATACGAATCGAATGATTTTTTTCCTTTTCTTCGGTGGAGCTGGGATTAACGATGACTGGTTGACTTTTAGTGTAAAACATGACCAGGCGAAATGATGTAAATCGTTGCGAATCGTTTGACTTCCTGTTGATAGCACATAGCACACATTTTCAGACACATACCTCCATGTTATTGTCCAACATAAATTATTGTAATCGAACATAAATTACAAGACCATTTACACTACCCATCCTTACTCATGACTTGTCTTCGCTCCGGCAAGCACACATGTTACAAATGCCGACAAATGCACGTGTACAGTATACAAAATATACCTTGCATCTTAACGCGCGTCTGCTTTGAGCTCGATTGATGGGGGAAGAATTACCATGAACTTAAGAAAAAACTGACAAGCACAGCAACAAAGCATATGATACTTGCAAAACTGCTCGTACAATCTAATACGATTTATACATGAAAAGGTGCATAGGAGCACGAGACCGAGTCACCAGAGATCTACTTAATCTTTTACTCGTCTGCAAGCACACCGAAATCCATAGACAGCATACACAGCTAAATACCTTGATCACTTTCACCGAACCTTGTACTTGCGTAAGTCATACTGATGTTAGAAGAAAAAAAAAAACTAATCACACATTCATTTCGCTTCTTGCTGTGCAAACAACACTAAAAAGCAGTAAAATTACAGCATACAAAAACAGAAAAAAAAAGTTCAATACGGAAAGCGGAAATGAATACAAACTATACCTTGTATCAAAACTCAAACCGTCAGAGCAGCATACAACTTGGCCACAAGTGAATATGAGACCAATGTCTCCGGTTTACGTCATGTTAAGGATACATTTCGCCCGGCTGGTTTGTATCCCAACGTGTCGTCCACTGCTCATTTTTAAACTTTTGATTTTTACCATTGTGTTACATAGGGTATCATCAATATTCCTGAAGACTATCATAAACAACCTGTGTAAATTGAACTGACAATATCGAATATAAAGCTCACACGCAGAATATTAACTGGCCTGACAAATGTGGTCTCTGCAATAACAACAAAAATTAAGCAAGAACACGCGTACCATCTGCACCATTTTCCATTTAAACACCATACACAACAGATCAAGGCGCATAGTCGAGACTTGCACAAGAATAGCCCACATACATTTTTATCACAGCCATGCCCACTCCTCCATGATTTTTGTACACTGATAACCCCTCCTCTCTCCCACCCTCCCCGTCCCCCACAATTAACATGGCACCAGAAGTCTCTGTGTCCTCGGACACTGTTGACGTTGCTGCTTGTCGATACAGAAATTTGAATGGGTAGTATTGTAATGAAGATGCCACATGAGTATGTGTGCATGCAAACAATACTTCTTTCTTTTTTTCCCAACCTTGTCCAAGTCTACTTAAATTAAAAATCATAATTCAAAACTTTTGCTCCAATCTCCCTGTCTTCAGGACAGAAGCAGAGTGAAGCCACCATGCCTGCTGCATCATGAGAACACGCAGAACGAAGACCCCAGACTTCAAATACCATGCCGATGTAGCCTTCAAGATATGAAAAGGACAGAACGACTTCTAGCCCCACACCTTTTTGGTCGTCAACCACTTAAGTCACTCGAGCACTACCTGCTCTGAAGATTCCTGGCTTTGGTAATTTTCAAGACATGGACACAGGAAAACATGACACCGCCTTGCCACCATCTTCAGCGCAGACAGTCAATGGGAGCCTTAGAAATCATTCCCCCATTAGCCTCGAAGAGGCGTTCAGATGCCCAGCCTCAATAAACCCTGCCCTTAACGTCCCCAGTAGACAGACACAAAGACTGGATTCTCATGAAACCATGCTCTCATCTCTCGGTAGAGACATACACAGGCTGCGGATCGTACAGAATCTCTGTCCAAGTGATCAGTTCAGCACGTAGAAAGCTGAGGTCCTCAGGAAGCTACCCTTTTCTCCAGCACCGCAGCGGGCGTCCATCCGGCCCATGACCCTGAGGATGGTGATCAATTCTGACACTGCCGACTCCTGGCGGTGTCGGGCTTCCCACAGGTCCAGAATATAGTCAGTGGGGCTGCTCTTAGTGGCGAAGTAGTTGATGTACCTTAAACAGAAAAGGGAGAATAATCATAGCCAGTACGCACCGCCATACTTCACTGTGACAGTATATTCACAGCCGCGCGCGTGCACGCACACACATACATACATACACACACACGTGTCAGTGTACTTCTGAAGGCTGGCCGGACTTATTCGACCACCAGATATCGTTGATGGGCAAAGCAAGTTTATCATCCACCTTCCCCTTTTCTGCCCAACATCGTATTTTTTGTGAACCAAGAAATCTGTCCACCTGAAAACTGCTGCGCACACATAACTGGAAAACAGTCGGGTGGAGTTTCAGAAGACAAGTTATTGTACGACATTAAAACACTCGAGGTAAAAGTTTCCCTTCTTTTCTTATCCCTTTCCCCTCCTCTTTAACACTTCTCCCTAAAAACACTTTTGAGCCTTCCAAAAGAAAAAGGTTTTTATTCTCTATCCCTGTGTCTACACACATTAGGATGAACTGTAAACTATCGTCACCTACTCCTATGTTCCTCATTCTACTCCCTAATCATCAGACACCAATAGCAAAGCGGAGAGAGCTTCTTTGAAAGGTTTACTCAACTTGTCTCTGGGGATCCCACCATTCTCCACCCACAAGGCAAATTTTGCATAATCAGGATCTTGACGTCACCAGGTTTTCTCTTTTCTATTCACCTTTCTCGGCTAGAAAGTCCTCAGGTTCACCATTGACATTTTTTTTACTTTTTTGCTGTGTTACCGTCTTCAATCCCACCAATATAGTAACTACATTCTGTCTTCGGGATGATACCTGAACTGGTGCGGGGTGTGTGTGTGTGTGTGTGTGTGTGTGTGTGTGTAAAACGGTGAGGAGATACATGGCACCGGTATACGATGGCCTGCTCTGGACGTTGAAAAAAGTCGAAGAAGTTTTCGTTTTTCTGTTTTGATACATACGTTTACTGACGGGAACTCGCTCAAAATCTCAGCTGAAGGACGCGGAGGAGGATCAGTCTGCACAGATGTCAGACACTCTGAAGACAAAATTTCCTTTACACTGTCTCAGTTGAGGACTGAGACAAGGCCCTTACATCAAGAGAACAGGCCCTACCTGAAACTATTAATGAACGACTTCTTACAACAGTGTCCGATAGGGGTGGCAATTTCCATTTATGGAGGTAACCGCAAGGGCTCTGTAGCTGCGGCACGATTTCGGAAGCTATTTTGAATGTATTTACCTGGTTGTATTGGTGGGTTTATACGAAGAATACAATACTGGGTCACGTGGGTCTTCTAACCAGCTGTTTTACCTGCCCGTCGTGGGCTACTGAATTATGAACAATATGCACGTAACCACCACTGTAAAGAACTATCTGCAAGACCAGCATCCACATAATCTTCCACAAGACTTTCAGCAACCCCCGGGGAAATACAAACACATCTTACGTGAAATCCCGCTGCCTTCAAGAGATCCAGACAAGCGAGTCAGCCGGCCTTCTGGCAGGGAAGGTTCATGCTCGGTTCAAAAGCAGACTGACGGTTAGTTTTCTATGGAAGAAACAATAAACGGTGTCCGCGCTGTTGAATTTGGTCGGCTTATATCTCGGCGTGGTTAAGGGAAAATAAACGCGGAGGGACGGAATGTGCTTTGGGGTTTTGGTCGTCTGGGAAAGTAGCACACCTACTCTATTGACTTGCTAACGAACGTCGAAGTATGTTCTACATCTTTACGCATAAAAAGATGGGTAGCGTTAAGAAAAAAAAAGAAAGATAAAAAATTGACCTGGTTCCAATGAACACATATGCGAGGAAGCACTTGGAAACCTCTGTAACGTCAGTTGGACTGGGTATCAATATGGCGGCAAATTTACGTCAGCGACGAAAAAAGAAAGTTGTGTAGCAAGTTACCGGGCACCAACCACAGAAAGGTACATCGGCAATGGAGAAAATCAGTGTCGCCCAAACAGCAATCGTTAACAATTTACGGGAACTGAAAAGTTGTCGTGTATGGACATGCATATATGATTTAAATCCCGATTCTACGTACGTCAAAAGACTGGGTTAGAAATCCCTTGATCCCTTGGCAACCAATATTCGTCGAATAAACCTTCACTACATGTCAAACTCGCGAGGCATGAGGACAATGCAGAATGTCGTTCAAAGTTCAAGACGTCGGAGGAGCAGTTTTAATACAATGCAGTTGAAAATTTAAGACATTTCACTATCTGACTTTTCACAGAATGCAGTGTGAGATTTTTGACATAAAAATGGATTTTTAGACACTTCTTGTTGAGAGGTCCAGTTGTATCTAAAGATCTATCGATGATTTCTTTCAAAAAAGAAAAAGTGAACACGTCTTACCTCTGTATTCACGTGATTATGCCGTCGGTGTGCAAATTCTTATGCACTTTCTGGACAACTATAGGTAATCGTTTTATTGTACGCATCCTGGCTTTTCATAACAAAAATTAGCATCCGTATTAGTCTATTTTACATTCGTCATTTTTAAAAAAAGTCTATTTTACATTCAAAAACTATCTCAATACACTGCAAATATGTATGGAAATCAATACACTGCAAATATGTATGGAATTCATTCCACACAACAGAATAAGTAAAAAGGCATTTACAATTTTTACCTATTGTGAGGTTTTATGGTTTCCGGAAAATCACGTTACATTTGATAGCTGTTTTCAAGAGACAGGGATCAGGATGGAAATCTTACTAAATTATGCACGGGTCTTTTTTCTTCCAGTTCACCACAATAAACGCATGCCGTCCGATGATCAAAAGATGTCCTGTAATTTTCCTTTTTAGGTTTAATTTTGAACAAGATCAAAAACTGCTCATAGCTAAGGGTACGAAAAAAAAACCCATCTGATTAACTAAATCGTAACCAGTTCTATCCAGATCAGCTCTATTTTTTAATACGACATGGCCCACGTTTCTATGTAGACAGAGTAAAGATTACTTTTCACTCTCTACAATATATGTTTACAAATAGAACAGGAATCAGTTTTGTCCACCTAAATCCATCAACCGAATGTGCCGTTCAGCCGTACACCTAACCCGCTCATTACCCAGACAATATACCACCATATGTCCTCAAAGATGCCAGTCATTTCTACTTCACTTTAAGTTTGTTTTCAAATTCATGCACTTTCTTCTGAAAAAACTGCAAAATCATGGTCATGTTCCTAGATTCCCTTCCAAATCTTGATCTAAGATTTCGTAGACTTCATTATTCTATCCGCACGTGCGCGACCCGTTTAACAAAAAAAAAAAAAAAAAAAAATGTAGCAAGGTGTTTTTCCATTGTCTAAAAGAAAAAAGAAAAAAAAAAAAAACAGCAGCTCAAACCATGTTATGAAACTTGTACCCAAACCTATCTGAATCTCGCGCACTAAATCATGCTTTAATATGCAAGGATCTTTCTCATAACAATTTTCCCCATGCAACCTTAATATAGAATCTGGAATGTTAGCCGCTACGTGTTTACTGAATATACAACCCATCTGCTTTGCATCTGCTTCTCATTAACTTGATTTCATTGAATATTGCCCGCTTGCACTAAATCATTTCGCCTGTTAAGTAGTGTAAAGCCTTGCTTGAACAAAGTAATCACAGAATAATCTTGTTTCCTTGTTCTTCAACTGTATACTCCCATTCTTATCATGCGAATATTATTTCGTTTATCTTTACCCAGCCTTCTCTTCAAAACCTCCTATCTGAACGAACTGAAACCGACAGAAATGGGGCCGACTGCCAGTCCTGTCACCGTTCACATGGTTAGCAATGCCAGCGTTGTGGACTTCAGACAGACGGTGCTGATGAAGCCAAACAGCTGTTGCATACTTTACCTGTTAACAGTCAGGGCCTGAGCCAGCATCCTCCAGTCGTTGCCCCGGGCGTGGGAGGGTCCAGCAACTGACACAGCTGACTGCGGGTGTGGGATGGTAACCTGCCAACAACAGTGGTAGTGTTTTTTTTTTTTTGTTTGTTTGTTTTTTTCTTATTTTTCATTTCATTTTTTTCATTCCGGCAATACTCTATGACAAATTTTTCTCAAGATGATGTTCGTTTGTTCCTAGAGACATGTTGCACGTACGGATTATTTTTTTTTTCATACGTATTTTCATGCTGAATCGCTCATTTACATAAATCACACATACACACACTCGCGCGCGCTCACACACACACACACACACACACACACACAGAGCCAAAAGTAGTACCTAAACGTTCTTGGCGAGGGCTGCGGGGTGGTGACCATGGAGCTGATACCCGAACTGGAAGTGGTGGTGGGAGTGGGGCTGAGGGCAGGCCTGGTCTTCTGAAGTGTTTGCATCGTACCCGAGTCCTGAAATGGGGCAATCGTCAGTAAACGTTTCGCAGGTCAACCATTGTCAAAGTGCTTGCAACAGGCCACCTCTCTCTTCTTTATAGACACATATCATTAAAATGCATTACAATGTTGTTTTTTCTTCAATCATGATTTTGAGTGAAAGCTACTATGCTTGAAAGCGAGACTGCACATAATGCTAACACTGGCTATCAGTTTTACAGTGTCTGCGTATGAGGCTTTTCTATTAAAATATTTTTGTCGTTGTTGCTGAATTTAAACCTTACCATTTCTTCTCTACTTTTTTGTGGTAAACTGGCAGTGAAAAGTCGGTCAGAAGGACTACCTGCCTTAAGAAGTCAAAAGTGTAGTTACTATGTGATATGTAAGTGTAGATATTGTCTTTGACGTTTGTTGACGTTTGTTCCTTTCTCAGCATGTGTTTACTTTTCCCCTACGTTTTGACAGCCAAAAAAGGCCCGGTCCCGTGTGTGGTCAGCTGATCTGTTGTAAAGGTGAGCTAGAACTAAAATCTAATTAAAAATAAGCCTGAAATCTGTACCTTTGTGCTAAACTGTATTCATTATTGCACATAAAAGTTATGCTGGTCTTTTTCAACTGGTTCAAATGCTTATCAATTGAGTTGAAGATTAAACGATGCAAAACATAATTATTGAAAAAGAAAAGGATCAGTAGAAATAATGATTAAAAAAATCGACGGGTACGAACTTTATTTACTGAACTTTTTACGCCGACAATGAATGATTTATTCAATGAAGAGAATCCCTTCTGTCCTCCTCCCAACGCAGCTCGCAGCTGGCTTGGCTATACACAGCGCGATTTGAACGGATACAGCCGTTCATGCCTGCCTGATGACAACAACAGATCACATGACAGTGAATACAAATTAACACTACTCGAGAATGAACAGCTCATTGTTACAAAATGCAATTCTGATTAAGTTCATAGAAACACAAGTACAGACAATTGCCTCTCTCTCTCCCTCTCTCTCTTTCACACACGCACACACACATGCGTGCATGCCTTGTACCCACTATTTGCATGCCCCCCCCCCCCCCCCCCCCCCCCACACACATACGTGCGCGCGCGCGCGTCATCCACACGATAACAACAAAACGTACGAAGACCGAACTATGTGTTCCCAAATGGCGTTTTGTTCAGTGCCACGTTCTATCCCTATGTTGATGCTGATCGCATAAAAAAATGACGCGTTTTGAAAGCCTCTGCAAAAATGAGCATGACATGTGCCCCGTGGTGGGGAAGGAAACTGTCAGGTTCCGGGGGTAACAAGAAAACCAACCTTAACGGCATCCCCAGGAGGGTAAACAATAAGCAACGAAGCCGTGTGTATAAACAAATAAACACCTTCCCGTGATGACAGCACAAGTGGTCTTCTCCTCTCTCTCCCTGTTCATCACGCCCTTCTCTAAAAAATTATTTTTGCTTCGATTCCAGACCTGTCACTGACGACTTTTTCGTCTGCAGGAGTTTAGGTTGCACGTAACAGTGCCGCGTTTTCTGCCGTGAGAGCTTCAGTGGGGCTGCGGGAAAAGGCGCTAACAAGACGTTCTCTATTACCTGAACATCAGGGATACCTTACCAGGTGAGGAAACGCTCTTGGCAAGCGGCTAAACGGCGAGATGGTTCTGGCAGTAACGCAACCTCTTGCTTTGAATCGCTCGAGGTTCGCGCTGGGAAAATCTGTGCAGTTTATTACCACCACGCTTCTTTGTGCCGGGCCCGAGGGGGGCGTTTGTCAAACAGAGCAGAGCAAGGGGTTTTAGATCGGTTGTTCTTTTCTGTATTTTCTTCTGCTTCGTCAAAATCTGTGCATGCAGAGAAGACAGAACTGGGAGGGGGGGGGGGGGGGGGGGGGGGTGGGGGGAGGGGGATTGAAATGTGGAAGGTGAGAGACAAGATGAATATGGAGGCTAGGTGTGTTAAACTGTCCGTCTACTGTATAAATGTGTACAAGTGTATATTGTAACATCGTGTAGTGTGGTGTGGTGGTGTGAGCGCGTGCATGCTTACAAGAGTTTGCCGGTATAAGCGAGGGACCGCCCACGCTGGTACGTATAGATTACAGTGCATGACGTGTTCGTAAGCCATGCATGAGCACTGGGAAAGATCGTTGGTGGTTTAAAGACGATGAGCGTAGTAGAATGGGCTAAAACGGATCAACTGGAACCGCTAAGTCAAGGTTCATTCGCGTCCTGTTCAAATGACCTGACCAATTCTGCGCTGCCTGTCTTGCGACTGGCCGAGTCTGAGATATATATTATGAAAGGCAGCGTTGAGTACTGCTCCGTTAATGACATTTCAGACCAAAATGCACCGTCTTTAAAAATCCTCAATCTACCTGGTAACTTATTCAAATGAAAACAAACAAAAAACACCTAAAGTTCTGTGGCCCTTCACGTCCTGCTCTCGAGGTGAACTCAGTTTCGTTTTTTTTTTTTTTCTCAAAAGTCCATGCCGGTTGTGTGTGTGTTTTCTACTTTCTGAGAGTAATGTTCATTGGATTATAACTGGATCGACATGAGTCCAGTTTCCGGAGGGGCATGTTCACTCGTGATGGATTCACGACTAAACAATTATTGCTGTCTGAACAGCATCTGTCTGTGGTTAATGCCCTGCACACAAGGCAGGCACTACTGTACACGAAAGCATGGTAGGGTCCCCGATTCTAAAAAGTAATTGGCGCCATTCCAACAACCTTGATATCTATTATGATTAGCAATGGTATCCTGAAACGTTTCTGGGCGACGTCAAAACAAGGAAAAGAAACGGTAAAAAAATGCACTGATTTTTCACCAATATTTTGACTTTTGGTTTTTATCAGTAAACATGATACAGGGAATCCTGTATATACGTTTTAATACTTCTTACATGTTCAATTCGATCCTCTACATCCTGCTGCCAGAGGAAGGCCAAGGGAGTTCTCTCCTCGTCGATAATTTTCTTCCCAGGACATTTCTTCTGTATTTAGGTAGGCGTCACATTAAGTGCATTCAAACCGAACAAGAGAAAAACGTTTTCACAACATATCTGGGCACCGGAAAACACCTAAATACCAGCTTGCCGATCCGTTTTTTAGCATTTTTTTTAAAATCCGGATTTGCGAGTCAAATCCTGCACTCCTGTTCGTCATTCAGCACTAGTGCAGATTTTTTTTTCTGGCGGGTGAGTTGTCCCACGAAGAACCAATACCGGTAACTCCGTGTATACAGCCGATGACGAGGCTGCAGCAGCAGGGTGAATCCGAGTGTGGCTGTATATGGGGAAGCCGAACAAGAGGCATGGAAATACTGCCATCAAGACGGCACGGCATATGAGACAGCGACAAAATCCATGTGAAATACGAAGCCAACCCAGCTAGCTAAACGACTAACTACCAAATCCCGCACCAAATACCATGAAGACCAAAAACGTGCCACACAGCCAAAATCGACACTTGAATACTAATTTAAAAAAAAAAAAAAAAAGACAATATGGTTCGATTTTGTTACCGACCAGCCAACCCCACAGGGCCGTTTTATGGCAGGACCAAAAGAATCTGGTGCTTTAAAATCAATGCATCAATTAGATCCTAAAACTGAAAAAAAAAAATGAAAGTCTCGACAAATGAGTGAACTAATGAAAATTCTGTTTGGACAGGGACTCTTACCCTGCCGCACCCTAACGTTTTGAGACGGTCGATTCTTTCTTAGTATCCCCTTTAGCTTTCCATTTTGAAATTCAAAAGGTGACCACGAAGAAACGAAGTTATGAAGAAACTTTAAAAACCTTTTAAGAGATCCATACAATTTTTAGACAGCCTGTGAACAGAAGACTTGGCTCAGACAAAACTGGAAAAAAAAAATTGTTTCACACTACTCTGCCTATGTCCTGGATAATACATAAATAAATCCAAAGTCAAAACAAGAGGCTGGCTGCAGTGAGTGACGTACCTGTGTGAAGCTGGTGCTGACGTGGATCACCTGTCTGTTGTGCATCACACCTTTCTGGTACACCTGGATCTTGCACGCTAGCTGACACGAGTCACGCTCCACCAGCTCCAGACTGAAGGAACAGTGCAGCGTGTTTTGGTTTCCGCTCCAGATATGGCGGAATGGGATCTCCTGCAAAGGGATATGTAGGTTTAAGACGACACAAGGGAATTATAATGCAAGTGGACGGGGAGGGAAGGAGGAGAATACAGACTTCTTAGAGAAATATGTAAACTCAAGGAATACTGGCATAAACAAATGTCAGTGTTGTTAAATATATGAAATGCGAGGATGCGTTTAGGAGGAATCGTGCAACTGGTGTGTCCTCCACACGATTATGAAGTCTGTTCTGTGTTTAACATTGCCAAACCAATATTTCTGAGGCACCCTGATAAGGGTTCAATTGACATTCTCTTCATGGTCCCTTTTGATTCAATTATCTAAAAAGAATAATTTCATCTGAGGATTTCTCCCATTGTACCAAAGATTCAATGGCCGAAGAAACAATATTTTTCTAAACCTTACTGGGGAAAAAAGAACAAGCTGTATGAAGTCCCAAAACCTGTATTCAACACTTGTAAAAGCTAATTGTCAAACTACAATAGATTATGTTGACCACTTGTAATATACTTTTACAGTAAAACTCAGAAAAATGAATAAAAGGTAAGAAAAACTACAAGTCCCAAAACATTGTTTGAACACTTTGTAAAGGACCCAGGCTGGCAAATAAAGAAAAACACACATAAAATGAAAATAAAGATACCAAAGATGAGGGAAGTGATGGTGGCGATGGGAAAGATGCTGACTCGATAAGCTCCTAAACAAAAGTGCATTCTAGATGTTCACTCGGGTACAGCCAGTGCAAACATTTTAAGGATGTTTCTCCTGTAGGCACCAACTTCACATATCTAGCCGAGCGTACTATGGCAGAAAACAAACAACAAAAACGCACAGCATAGACCTGCTAAGCCTTCTCAATACGAAGTGGGTTTCCGGTTCTATGATCACATGAGAACAAATGTGTCACGTTCTGTGTCTCCTATGTTTTGACTTCACATAGACTTATCATGGACTCACCGTTCTTTACTGTGCCAGAAACAAGATCAGAGTACAGTCGTCACAGATGATAAAGTCAATGTAGCTACAGACGAGATACGTTCCTTTTTTTTTTTTCTTTTTTTTTTTTGTTTTTTTTTTTTGCTGTCCCTACCTCTGCGCCACTTCGGAGGCAGTGCACACATGCCGCTCATTCCGACACTCCGTCTACAGCCACAGCCACAGCCCGGTCAGCCCCGCCGCAGCACCGGCACCAACAATCCACACGGAGCAGTCAATGTCAAGAGGCAACCCACCCGGAGAAGACACTGCACTGCTGCCGAGTCACTTCGGTGGTGTTCAGTGGCGCCTGTTCTGATCTAACATACGCAGGACACCACCTACTAAGCCCCCTACTGACGACAATAATTGCTTAGTCGCGGAGCCGGCGTGAGTGAGCTCTTCCTCCGGAGGGCGCCACCACGTCCGTCCACGACAGCCCCCATGGACTCGCCGAAACCGGTGACCCCGACGGAACCAAACCAAGGCCACAGGCGTGGAGAGGACATCGAAACTGAGGTCACCATGAGAGCAGGGCATGAAGGGCCACAGAATTTGAGACATTTTTTTTTTTTTTTATGCTGATCAATGAGAATGAGCATGATTAAGATGATGCTACGGATTTCCATTTCGGTCTGGAACTACATGACAGGGATGTACCCTATGCTTCCTTTCATAAAAAAAAAAATCCCGGCGTCAACCAGGCCCGAGAGATACAGGCACCTGCAGTGTTGGTCAGGAAATTTGAGCAACACTCTCAGAAACGCATCCATTAAGTGGATGAAACTCGACTGTGTGGTCCCAGTCTTTCCAACTGAGTCCGCAGCAAACTCAACTCTGGGTAGGAGCCGGTCGAGGCAGAAAAACCCACATGACCCTGATGGATTCGAACCCACGACCTCGCAGCCGGGAGTCCGCGACGCTAACCACTTCGCCACGGCGGCTGGTACGACTAGATACGTTCCTCACCACTTCTGGGAGACACTGGTCAGAGACGGACGTTGATAATGTTGTTTATTTTTGCCCCCCCACCATCATAGGTAATTCTGATACCGTGATAGACTTGGACAGCGGTGGATATCCACAGCCCTTTTCTGTTCTTGCTCACCAATAACAGGAAAGAGGTTTGGGGACTAATCAAATCCGTTGTTGCCAGTTCAGGACTTCCTAAGTGGGCATCTGGAACGCCCAACCTCCATTGCTCCCCACTGAACGATTTTGGGCATGGATTCATGGCAAATTCATTTTCATATCAGGTGCTTCGTAACTTTGTAAATGATGTGTTAATTCGCTGCCCGACATTTTCATATAGTCTTATGTTCTTGGTATGAACAGCAGTGAAGTTATCTTCATGCTCAAATGAATAGACTCTTCGTTCCAGATCTGCTGTCAGTTTCAGACTCATACGTTCATTGAAACATATGAACATCACTAATAACTTGTACAGTTTTTATCTTCACTTCACTAAGTTGACAGACCTGGTTTGCTACATGTTATTGATAAGACAGGGTGTGAGCAAGGTCAAACATAAGAAGTGAAAGGGCACAAATGAGCATAAATTAAATTCTCCGACAACAGCAAGGTTTTCAAGGCGCGTCGTTTCTCTAATTTCTCGGTAACAAATGTGTTATGTCGAACAAAGGAAGATGTGACAGTTTGGAGCACCGCAAGCCCAGCTACTACTAATGGCTACTGAAGATGAACGTAACAGATGGGAAAAGGGAACATAACGTCATTAAGAAATGTTTACATACTTCTCAGTTGTGGTCTTGCCAACGGAAGGATCATTGTGACCGAAATGCAAATCCGCCTTTGGCAACAGTTGTTATTTTGTCTAACCGTTTACACACACACACACACACGCACGCAAGTGCGCGCGCGCGGACGAGAGCGCGCGTGCGCTCATAAACCACACACATAATACCACCAGCCACGCAAAGAGGCTCCTAAAGCTGTGGGTCTATCTTCATAAAGCCAATCCTCCCCCCTCTCCCATTCAGTTTTAACCAGAAAACACGCCAGGGCTTGATTCAATTAAGGGACAGGAAAGGTAAATGACAATAATGGACGACTGCAGCGCCGCTAATTGCCCAGCCCTCAGGGCTGCCGGGAACTTAAAAGTTGTCGGAGAATGGAAAGGCTCCCTTACTGTCGGGGACCAGCTGCTCTGCAGGACCACACTCTGTCATAACGGACTCGAGGCAAGTTCAGTTCAGTCAGTTTCCACCTTCTCCCCGCACTTCTTGCTTTTCTTTTCAATTTCCTCACACTGTCTTACTTTTAGACTCCTTTCTGCTTTTCCTTACCTTTTTCTACTTCTATCTACATTCCTCATATTTCTTTTTCTACTTGTTCTTATCCTTATCTACGTTTTCTATTTTCTGTTTATTTGTTAATCCCTGCCCCCGTACCTCCCCCACTCGCCACACACACACCTCCTCCGCCCTTTTTTTTCACCCATTCTCCTTTTCCATTTCTGCTTTGTCTACCCTTTTCTATGTCTCCGTGAATTTGTCTGCTTTTCTTGCTTTTGGTCTTTTGTCTGCCATCTTTCGCCTTACTTGCGTCTGTCTACATTTTCCCTGCTTTTCCTACTTTGTCCTCCTTTGTTTTAATATTTGCCTGCCCTTCACTTTCTCCTGCCTTTGTTTTTCTCCATCTCCCCACGTTCTGCTACATTCCCCGCGTTTTCTGCCTTTTCTTGCATTTTCCCCTGGCCTCTCATAGTTCTTTCTGCCTTCTCTACAAGCCCTCCCTCTTTCTACATTTTC
>JADBJO010000663.1:117500-125000 GCA_016801955.1 Conus betulinus | reverse complement strand
TCAGTGTAGCTTCACGCCTGCTTTTCTCTTTTTCTGATCTCCTCTCGGCCGTCTTTGTTCCCACAGCACAAACCGTGTGCCAGTTTGTTTTCTTTATTAGTCGTCCTTAATCTTCATTTCCGCTGAGTAAACTTGTCTTTCGTCAGATTGTATTCTCTCACTCTCACTTTAGAAGCTTGAAGCTCCTCCCCCCTCCCCGCCTCCCTTTCCTTCTTTATTTCCCTCCCTCCCTTTCTCAAACAACTTCATGAATGCGTCTGTGTGTGCGGTGTGTGCGTATGGGTTGGTTTGTCGAGTGCCACAGTTAACCGTTTGTTCAAAAGAACATCGTGGAAATCATCGGTTCGCAATGAAGACAGGTACAGTGCAGCTCTGACAGATTTTCGCAAATAAAAAAAGGATATGCCTCGAATCTGTAATCATTGTTGTGTCTTTAATCAAACTGAAAAGGCGAACCTGTACGAGTTTGCATATGTATTCACTGAGCATGAACATTCCCCCCTGTGTTTCGCTATCCCCCGAATCTGTAATAACTACTGTCTTTTAAGTAACTGAAAAGGCGAACGTACGTGTTACTCTCTGTGTGTGTGTGTGTGTGTGTGTGTGTGTGTGTGTGTGTGTGTGTGTGTGAGAGAGAGAGAGAGAGAGAGAGAGAGAGAGAGAGAGAGAGAGAGAGAGACATTCTCTCTCCTTTACTCTTTCCCCAACTATTTTCGCTTGCAGGATATGGTTACCGAGTACACAGACCGTCGAATCGCTGAAAGAAAGTAAATATCTGAACATGATCTTTGGAGCTAAATTTGGAATACGTCATAGAATGTATTATGAAAGTACGATGAAATGGAGCCGAATTCATGTTTGCGTGTTAACACAAATGCTGACTGACAAATATGCAAAACATTAAACAGCGACTAAGAAATGACGGAACTAAACACAAAAACATGGGAAAACGAAAAGGAGAAGACCTATAGGTACTAACGAAGTAAAAGGAGGATGGCGAACGTGGAGCTAGCTCTCAATATCATCCAATTTTCTGTTCATACGCGACCCCTTGAAAACTGCATATAAACAACAACACGTTCTTCTGCCATCAATTAGTCGGTTGAGTAGAAGGAGCTTGGAGGGGGGTAATTAGGATGAGACGGCGGTTTGAGTGTGGAGGTGTTATATTAACCACGAAGACCGCATATCAGATTGGAGGAAAGCTTTCCTGGCTGCCTGCGCGCGCAGGGTAAAGATTGCCACCCACACTTCCATGTACACAGCCAGCTTCAGAATTCTCGACTCACGTACGTTGACATAGTTCTTTCCTACCGTCTTTCTATCTAGTTTTTCTTTTCACCGTCTCTCAATCCAAACTGTAGCTTGTTAAAAAAGGGCGTGCTCCAAGCAGATATTCTGATGCTATCGATACATACGACTGTCTAGTATCAACTCTAGAGGACTTGCTTACTCCGTATAACAACACCATAGGACTTTTCAGCGCGTTTGCTAAAATTCACGGTCTATTAAAGAACGTGTACCCGCCAAAACAAAAAAAATCCAAAGTTTTTTTGTGTCCTATGTAATTCCATATTGGGAACATGATAGTAAGTTAAATAGTTTGATGTATTTTGATGAGTTGGGAGGAAAAAAATAGTTGGGGGAAATCAAAACTGGAGGAGTGTTTATCGGGATCCGCCCCCAGGAGGGCATTTCTTGCGATATAACCCCTATTCATCTGCAGGGGGTGAAGATGAACTGGGGTAATTGTAGACCCTCTCACTGGCAGGGAAGGTGTTGTCTGACCAAAACACTTCCACTGGCACGTCGATTCAGAGTTTGCTGCTGATGCGGGTGCACAGGCTGGAATACGTGCAACCGGAGAAAAAGGGGTAAATGAATCCAGGCGAGACTGGGGCACCTGGGGTGGGAGAAGAGGTTGGTTTCTCACCAGAACCGTTGTCGGGGGGAAACACCAATGGTGGGGTACAGTGTTTGTAGGCGAAATGATCGCCTGAACACTCGGACACCTCCAGCACACACAGCAGGGGAAAAATGAAGGAAATTCTATCTACTGTACCGGAAAACCCAAAGCAGTCAAGTCTTCAGTGCTTTGTATCAGCGGAACACAACCACGTAAAACTGAATATTTCAAAACGACAAGCTTACCCTCTCATGCAGTTACACTCGACGACAAACTAAAATTTTCTTTCTAATCAACTTGGAAGGCTACGCCTTTAAACATTTTGCAGTTATGCAATTTATTACGCGTTAAGCATGAAAATTCCAGACAGAGCGACAAAGCAACCATCAATAACTGACCAACTTTTAACAGCTTACCTTTTCGAGATGCAATGCTTTGAACTGATGCCTAACGCGAACCATACATCCCAAAGTAAACGATTTGCTGACCATGTCAATACACGTGCGCCTGGCCTTTCTTTTATCTATTCCAGAGACCCAACATGACTGACCACATCCAATCAAGCTCCACTAAAACTGCTGCAAGATTAGGGGGTTTGGTTGGCTTAGTGGTTACAATGTTCTGTATGTTCATAGATCCCGGGTTCAAGCCCCTTTTGAGACAGCCAGGTTAAAGGAGATTGTTCCCTTCGGAGTCCAGAGGTATGCAGACTTCAAAACCCACCAAGTTCTTTGAAAGAGACTTAACCAACATCCCCAGTGTGAACACGGCAACATGCATCAAAAAGTACATGCAGCTTAAATCCATTTCTATCGATCGTAATGTATTTGGCGACGAAACTCCCGGAGGGTTGGGCGAAAAAAATCAACAATAACAGAGCGAAGTCTATGCACACTGGTGTCCTGATCAGACATTATCTTCGAAGACGGAATGTGGCTACCTCAATGATGGGTCTTAAACTGGTCACACGGATAAAAACTCTGACCAGCGGTGAACGTCAGATTTCGAGCCGAGGACTGTGCAGAAGTATTCAGCAATAAAGTCGGAATGGACCGACACAACAATAACAGTTGTAACCCACTTTCTGGTCCTTTTGCATGCGTCCTATCTTGACAACTTCAAAGAACAAGCTGAAGAGAAGAGAGAGAGAGAGAGAGAGAGAGAGAGAGAGAGAGAGAGAGAGAGAGAGAGAGAGAGAGAGAGAGGGAGAGAAGAAAAACTACTGGACTCGAAGACTGTTAGTGACTTTGTAAAGTTGATCAACATTTGATCACTCTTTCTATTTTCAAGCTCGGTTTTAATGTATACATCGTTCTGATTTCCACTTGTTTTCAATCCCGGTAAAATCTCCGTGATCGGCTGGGGGCTATAAACAACTTGACTCATTCGATTCGTTCCTCTTTTATGCATGCATCATCAGTAAATAGAAAGATGAGAGATAGACAGAAAGACCGAGAAACAGGCAGAAACAGAGACAGACATATATACATACACACAGAGACTGGGACAAGAGTGGAGGGTGGGAGGGGAAGAGAGAGGGAGGGGGGAAGGCGAGAAGAAAGAAAGAGACAGACAGACAGACAGACAAACAGACGCGCAGACATAGACAGACAGAGAAAGAGGCACAGCGAGACCCTGACAGATATAGAGAGAACAATCCTTGTTGCCGAAATTTCAAACCTTCGCACCTGTCTTGTTGTGAAGTGTGCAATGGGCGTCAAAAAAAGAGAGAGAGAGAGAGAGAGAGAGAGAGACAGAGAGAGAGAGAGAGGAAGTTGCTTCTGACAGGGAGGGGTCCTGGAAACACGAGCTAACACAAAGCCTACACAACAAGAGCGGCAAGCCAGCCGTCGCGGCCCAGGCCCCCAATTTTCAGCCACAACACAACCCCCCCGCCAACAGCCCTGAGGCCACCCTGGATCCACTGCGCCAAAGGCAACAAAACCTGCATGCCATCCGGGCCTTCCATCCCCACAGTCACAGCGGCACACTCTGTGGTGCGTTAGTACGGGCAGACAAAGAGGCGGCGGTCTTATAATACACAGATGCGTGATATATTAATGCCGCTTGTGATGTCGACTGCAGGATATATTTATTCATCGTTAAGCTTCTTTCCCTCAGTCCCGTGGTTTGTTGTCCATCTTTTCACGGTAGAGAGCAATTTAGTTATGAACAGTGACCAGGATATATAAACATACATACACACAAAAACATACATATGATTACGATGAGTGAGTGAGTGAGTGAGTGAGTGTGTGTGTGTGTGTGTGTGTGTGTGTGTGTGTGTGTGTGTGTGTGTGTGTGTGTGTGTGTGTGACGTATGCGTATGTGCGTGCGTGCGTGCATGAGCGTGTAAGCCTGCACGCGAGCATGAACTAGATAAACAAACAGATGTGAACGTGTTATTATGCACTCGGTTATCATCGAATGGAGCAACCGCAAAGGAAATCGAATCAAGTAGTGAGGAAGAGTGACACATAGACAAAGGCTGAGGATGCCGGTGGTGGAGGTGGAAGGGGAAGTGGGGGGGTAACGGCAGAGAATGACGGTTATTTCCACATTTCAAAGGTGGAGCTCATTCGGTCTGGCTCGTTCAACCAGGCCACCGAAATTGTCAGCATGGGCTCTTTGTTGGAAGCACTCTGCGCAAGTACACCCAGGAAAAGCACCACAGAATCTCTCCTAAATGTAGCTGTGCACCATGTTGACACTACACAATCTCTCCTGAATGTAGCTATGCACCATATTGGCACCACAGAACCTTACCTGAATGTCGCTGTACACCATGATGGCACTACAGAGCCTTCTCTGAATAAGACTGTGCACCATGATGACACTACAGAGCCTTCTCTGAATGTAGCTGTGCACCATGTTGACACTACAGAACCACACTGAATGTAGCTGTGCACCTGACACTACAGAACCTTACCTGAATGTAACTATGCACGTTAACACTACATAACCTCCCCTGAATGTAGCTGTGCACCATGTTGACACTACAGAACCTTACCTGAATGTAACTGTGCACCACGTTAACACTACATAACCTCCTCTGAATGTAGCTGTGCACCATGTTGACACTACAGAACCTTACCTGAATGTAGCCGTGCACCATGTTGACACTACAGAACCTTACCTGAATGTAGCCGTGCACCATGTTGACACTACAGAACCTTACCTGAATGTAGCCGTGCACCATGTTGACACTACAGAACCTTACCTGAATGTAGCCGTGCACCATGTTGACACTACATAACCACCCTGAATGTAGCCGTGCACCATGTTGACACTACATAACCTCCCCTGAATGTAGCTGTGCAGCATGTTGACACTACATAATCTCCCTGAATGTAGCTGTGCAGCATGTTGACACTACATAACCTCCCCTGAATGTAGCTGTGCAGCATGTTGACACTACATAACCTTCTCTGAATGTAACTGTGCACCATGTTGACACTACATAACCTCCCCTGAATGTAACTGTGCACCATGTTGACACTACAGAACCTCTCTGAATGTAGCTGTGCACCATGTTGACACTACAGAACCACCCTGAATGTAGCTGTGCACCATGTTGACACTACAGAACCACCCTGAATGTAACTGTACACACCGGATGTGCCCCCCTCCACCACATCTTGTGTATTTGACAGAAATGACGTTACCACAATGATGTTCAAAGCCATGACGAGCAAATCGACCTTCCACACGTGCTTTCCTCCTGGCAGTTAATGAGCATTAAAAGCACGACAATCGGAATTTGGACAATATCACAGCAGATCTATCACGTATATTAAGAAATTCCGTATGAAAGGTCATATGAAGATACTATGAGCCTTGGAACGCAAAGGCAGCACTCTACCTGAATACCACTGCACACAAAAACCAACCCGAAGAGACACAGTCGCTGAAGCGTGACTGACCTGATAGCTGGCAGGCAGCTTACTCCTCCATCCCTCCGACAGGTCGTCCAGAGTCAGACACAGGTTGTGACCACCGTCCTGGAAGGCCATCTGTTTGGGTCGGTCCACCAGCCGGCCCCCCAGTCTCTCTGCTCCACCTGCACCACGCCCTGTCGGCACACAAAAAAACCTCTGATTACCTATAAACTTCCAGCTCCAATGCCAACATAACTCGGGTTACGATGTCAAAATAAAAGCTGGGATCACAAAGTCAATGTGTAAACTTGAATTACAACTGGTTTTAAAGTGAGGTGACTGTAGACGGAAACTGAAACAAATTTTACAAGATATTTACAGTAAATCCGCCAATTATCATGGACAAACAAATTACAAGACAAAACACGACGCGATTCGACCTCTTAGATCTTCTTCAGGCAAGATAAACAACACTCACGACAATGAAAACGAAGAACGAGCACTTGCTTATCTCCTCAAATTCGGCGCGAGACGGGCGTTGATTCAACGCCTCTGACCGCGGACCAGAAAGAGAATATGGAAGAAGAGAAAGTCCTGATGTCCGGACTGATACACCGACCGACAGAGAGACACCGCACACACTGAACGAAGGACGAGACAGAGAAATGGATAGGACAGACAGAGAGAGGGAGACAGATATGAGATCTACAGTGAAAAAAAAAAAAAAAACGACGAAAATATGAAAGAGAAATAAAAAGATAGTACCGGAGAGAGACGGACACACACATACACACGTATATGTAGACTGAGACGACAAAAAAGGAGAGACAGACAGAGGCTGAGAGGTACACTGAAAGCGCAAACACTTCCCTTAACACGGCATAAGTGGAGCACAAATAATATGTTGCGGAGGGTTCTCATCTTGTCGATTAACATTCATTTTTCTTTTTTTTTTCTTATTTCAACACTTGCACAGAAATACACGCGCGCACTAAACAGATGCATGCACAAACTGATACGAGCATGCTCATATCAATACCCGCGCAAAACACATCCACCCTTTATGTAAACATTATGAACATGAAATGTCATGCTCAATACATCTAAATGTAAATCTCCATCAAAACCCACATCCAAGGCGTCCTGTGTGTCCTCCACCACATACACACGGATGCTGTACTCCATGGAGGGGGGCAGCGCTGGAGCGAAGGCCGCCAATCTGTAGATCTTCACCGCTTTGCCACCAGGCACCGACTCTCCTATCAGAACGTAGCGGTTCAGGTACTCGGTCATCACGTGGCAGTGATTCGGATCCAGGTGGGTGTAGACTTGTGAATGTATTGATTCCTGGCCCAGCACGACCAAACGCTGCGAAGAAAATAAAATCCTCTGTACTCAAACCAGCAGTCATAATTACCCCCGACCCTAGTACCTTCTCCCAACTGTGTCATTCCCTCGTTCATACGTTCAAGCCAACAGTAGAGGCCATATCGGAGCTGAAAGCAAACTAGCATCAGAACTATGTACAAATATAAATGCAACGTTTAAAGTAGATTCCTGAATCAAGTCAAATGCCAAAAGTTTCAAAAAAATCTTTTTAAAAAAAATCACATGTTTTTGAGTCTGATCAAATGCCATTCTATCTGTCTCTGTCTGTCTGTCTGTCTCTCTCTCTCTCTCTCTCTCTCTCTCTTTTTTGGTCTCTCACACATTAGT
>JADBJO010000663.1:95000-107500 GCA_016801955.1 Conus betulinus | reverse complement strand
AAACGTTATCATTTTTAATTTGTATTTTTATTTTCATCGCACTGACATGGTACTTTGCTTCCGAACTGGTCAAAAACTTCCGAAAAAGTTTGGCCTGACCTGCTGTGTTGTAAGCTAATCTTTCCGCGAGTCCGGGATCTTCACGCGTTGGTTTTAACATCCACCCCTCAATCCATTTTCTTTTTTTTTTTTTTCTTTTTTTTACCTGTATTATCAACAAATTATACTCTTCGACTTCAACGATGATTTTAACAACAGGCGACATTGAAAGAACACTACTAATTTTATCCGAACTTCCGTTTTTTTTTTTGTTTGTTTTTTTTTTGTTTTTTTTTTTTTTTTTTTTTTTGTTGTTGTTGTTGTTGTTTTTGTCGTTGTTGATGTTGGGGTCATTTTGCCCTCTGGGTTTTTGCAGTCTTCCATATGTGTCCGAGAGCTTTTAGCATGGAGGCAATGAAGTGGTTGCCCAACCTGCCAAGAGTCCCACTAACAATGAGTCGAGCTGATTCCCTATGTCTCTCGCCGATCAGAAACCTACAGCTCAGATTTGTGTCAAAGACCTCTTGCAAGAGGAGTTGAAACTCGCATTGTGACGCCGATAACATGTGTCCTGGGTGTGGGGTCTGTTCTCTTTGAAAACCACTATAATGCTTAATAAACAATAACAGCGTCGAAAAGAATACATGGTCAAACAAACAAACATTTTGATGACGTTTCTTATTGTGGTGACGTCATATATCTTCGGCTCTTAAGTGACAATTTTCCTTCTACTTCAATATGAGGTATATTCTACAGCAAACAGAATTGTTACACGCGTTGTTCGTACACATTCATATATTTTGTGCATGTAAGTAACACTCATTCCCCGTCATTTCCCGTCTAAGTAAACACCGAGCAAACACCAGCTCCAAGTGCATTGTGGATGTGTATCACCCTGGCTCTCTACAATTTACTTTTTTATTTATAAATGTATTTTTTCTTTTCCTAAAATAACGAATTTAGTACGGCATGTCCTTAGAATATTCTTAAAGATACGTTTTGATTGCATTTCTGACAAAAAATGTCATGTCTGCGACAGTATGAACTTACGTGTAAAATGCTACGTTGAACTTGATCAACCCAAGCGGGACCATCAAGCTGCTGAGTCGACTGATTCGACCCTGAACCTCACAGCAGCGCAGCTGTTTCAGTTAGGTGCCAGATCAACCAACAATCTGATCTTGGGCCCTCAACAAAAACAAAGAAAAAAGCAAAAGAGAATTCCCGGGCAAAAAAAAGGAGACCGAAGTTCTTCAGAAAATATGAAAAAAGACCAAGCAAAATTAACGATGGAGAAGAACCGGAAAATGTCTGGCAACTGAAACTATTTTTGACTGCAAGTTAGCACTGTGATACGAGCGAAGACACTATGTGAAGTGGTTTACCTTCCCCGGCTTCCTCTATCCCCACCCCAATCGCAGAGAAGGCAGTTGTGGGGCCTTGTATTGATAACATGTTTCACATGAAGACATTATGAAAGAACTGCGTGAGATGTAAGTTTGAACTCCATTGTACAGGAGCTGCATGAAGAAATCTACGACCTGAAACAGGAAAATGGAAAACTGATGGCTGAACCAGAGAGAAGCTGGAAGAATCGGTGACAGAAATGTCATTCCTGGAATCTGTGGCAGCAATATAAAACGAGTGAATGAATCACAAACAGTACGTGCGATGCAATAATGCACATGGTCTAGGAGTGCCTGAGTTACTGAACGAGTTTGTGGAAGATTCTGAAGTGAAAAGTCCTGAAGAGTGTTAAGGAGAAAATGGAACTACCTCACATAGAGGGCGGCACATCGAATCGGCAAAAGGGCACAGCACAAATACGTGCAACCTAAAAGACCTCGACTTATCACTGTACGTCCCCTCTCCAGAAAGTCAATGGGAGCTGTGTTACACTAAAGACAGAAGCTGAAGAACTGCCCTCACTGTCTTGGGGGATCTGACCTTCCAAAACTTCGCACTGCTGAACAGGTACATGGATCACGCCGGCTAGCTGTCGCCAGGACACGTAGGCGCAATATTTACATCAAGGCCTTAAAGGACTCTTGAGTGAAAAGAATCATCAGGGGTTCCAACCTGCAACTCACATCTGGTGTTCCTGCCTCTACGCCCATCCACCAAGGCCGTCGATGACGTTACGCCAGTCCCCTGCTCTCAGACACCTCCCCAGGGGCCACAAACCAGGGACGATTGGTGACAGTTGCGTTTAATAGTGACAGAAATGTGTGCGACTCGAAGGAGACAGTCGGAAATCAATTAGTTACCTGTCTGCCCATCACAAACACTTTTTTTCATTCGGATATATTTTCACTGGTGATAATCTTATCTGTTATGAATCAGAATGGTGAAGAACTGCTATCAGCCTAGTCCAGTTTCTATCTGTCTGCATTTACTTGACATGATCTGGTGACGTTTGTGGCTCAAAAGTAACTTTCTCTAAACAAGCGGAGAGAGAGAGAGAGAGCAATGATGACTTCGATGTTTTACTTATTGCTGTTTTATGTATTGTACTTTTGTTTCGCCTTTTTGTGCGGTGTCTTGGCTTGTTCTTTACATTTATCTTGCTGTGATCCTTTTCTTTGCCAGATGATGGTCGTTAATTCGATTGACATTTCCTGATCAATAATTAACAAGACAAATGTTTTGTTTTAAGAGTACCGTATACGGGATACATAAACGTGGTATATTCAATATCACTTCATTACAGCAAAATAAACATATATTTAATCGACATAATTTCATTTAAAAAAAGTGCTGGGAAAAATTATATGCAAACAAAACACAAAACTTACTGTAACATTACTGAAAAGGGTAAAGTTTGAAGGCATTCATCATTATTTTCTGAAATTTTACTAGTTATACTATAATTTTGGTTTCTTTCTGATGTTTAACAGCAAATGAAATTATTCTTAGAGCTTTGACCGCTTGCAGTAATACTTTGACAATTTTTTTATCCTATGTTCATGAAAGAACCGACACAAAAAACTCATTGGAACTCCGTCGCCGACTTCTGCGGCAATGCATTTTTCACACAGTCTTTATTCCAGGGGTACACCTTGTATCCTACCTAAATGCACAGGGAATCTATGTTTAAAAAAAACTACAACGGATAAATGAGCAAACAAGATTTGGGGGATATATTTCAAAATAATCTAGAAATGTCATTTTGTTCTTAAATCGTACATACTTACAAAAACAAAAAGCATCTTTGGAATCCAAAACAGAAAAGTATTGCTGGATAACATTTTTTAACATCAGTTCTTTTAAAACATTAGATCTTCACCTTCTCCTTCCCACCCAGTTTCCTTTGTTTTCCTTCCTAATGTGGTCAGTCCAGATGTTTACTTGATAATATGTCTGCAGATTATCAGCGTATATTGCAAAAAAATAAAAGAGGCAGATTTTTTCGCCCTATCTGACCTCTTTTTCATAGTCAACTGATAAACAGTACAAGCTTTTCTGTTGTTTTTTTTTTTCAGAAAATAACTAACGATGCAATGTAACGTAAAACTATGATCGGTAGTTAAGTGTGTTGATCAAAATCCGGCTTGTTTAAAACCACTAGTATCATATGTATGAAAGAATTTAACAAATCTGTTGTTAATCATGCTTGTAAACTGTTTATCAATATAACAGAGAAGCGTTTTACTTTCTATATTTATTCGATTCATCTGTGTTGCCTTTCTAGTTAAATGTAAGTTTCAGAATTCCTATTGACCAATCCAGTCGGGAGTTTTCCCGGACATGAGAATCAGGTTCAAAATCTTAGTGAACTATTGTAACATTTTACCACTTGATGCTTTAATGTAGTCATTTATTATTCGTTCGTGTCCACAAGCCTTTTCCAAACTTCAGTTCTGAATTGCTCGTTTGACCTCGTCGTCTTTAAACAGTTGATTCAACACTTCGTTTTCGTAAGTTTTGGGCCTGTCGTTAGCTAAAATTTCTCCATCCCTTTCCTCAACCTCATTTACAACTTCTGGAAATAGTCAAGAAATGTCTCCGGATAATATTTGCGTTGAGATTTCATTTTTTTTTTTTTTTTTTACTTCAGATAACGATTTAGTGCAATGCGTTGTTTTTGGTTTCAGACTTTTGGCCTTCTTAATGTCCAATCATGGTATATGAATTTTTTTTCCCGTTGTCATCAAGGTAATGTTTCCATGACCTCCCGTCCCACCCCCATATCCCCACCCCTTTTCAATGAAATCCATCCTAAAATGATCGCCTATGGATGAAGGCAACAGAAAAGAGCCGTATTCTAATAAGCTGATTTATCACATTCAGCATACTCGGATTTTGAGACATTTATAAAAGAACAAAAAATGTCTCAATTCACGACTACGTCATTGAGTATGAAAGAAGCTACACCATTTGCAAGAAATACAAGATGGAATATCTAGATACAGTGCTGGCATTCAAACTGCTACATATTGCAAATCTGTCAAATTAGTGTTAACTGCAGCATCAGATAAAACATTTTCTTCCATGATGTCTGGTTTGAAGATAATTTCTGGAGGTCATTCAGGCGCAAAAGTTGAAAATGAAATCACTATGAAAGAAGCCTTTGTGAGAAAGAACACTTCAAGATGTCTTGCGAATGCTATTCAGATAAACTTAATTCATACTATCAACTAACAACATGGCAAAACAGCCAACAACAAACAGGGATCCATTAGGCAGAAATGGAAAGGCTGCAAAACGTGCTATTTATCAGTCTTGCTGCACTTGGCTAAACAATACTCCCACAAGAAATATAACAGGAAGAACTCAAAAAACAGACCATGAAGACTATGAAGACACTGAAGAAAAACAAAACTTGAAATAAAAACAGAACTTATTTACTAAGACACACAAAACCGAGAAGGAAATATTGATGACAGAATCTTATAGCTGTGCCATCACTGACACAGTATGTACGAAAATTATGTGCGGAAAGAAATGGGGCAATCTGTTAACAAACTGCACGAAGATGAAAAGAAAAAACATCAACACCATATCAAATACTATGATACTTAAATCCGGAGATCGTGCACAAGTCATAAATGAGAGCCAATGGCAGTGTCAAATGTAACACTGAAATATAATGATGGACGGACGCAGAACCGCCACTTTTGTCAGTCACGGATTCTCTCAAGAAAGCAGAAAGTGTATTGGACATGTGCAATCATAAAACCACGTTTCAATGGCCTGTGAAGCTGAACTACACTTTCGCTGTACATTATTGTATAGACACTGATGAGAAAAACAGATCACCGAGGAAGATAAGTGAAATCCTGCTAATGATGATAGCATTCTTGATGAGGAGGAAAAGAGAAGATCTATTATGAAGCTTCACAAACCATTTGGGCACCCCTTCAGAATAAGAAAGAATGCGAAATGCAGGAATCAAAGACTCAGCTCTGTACAAGTAAATAATAGAAGTAGTAGGAGAGTGTAATGTGTGCGCTCGTTACCGAAAGATACCATCAAAAGAAGTGCTCTGTGACAATGACTGC
Organism: Conus betulinus; assembly: GCA_016801955.1. Taxonomy (NCBI): domain Eukaryota; kingdom Metazoa; phylum Mollusca; class Gastropoda; order Neogastropoda; family Conidae; genus Conus; species Conus betulinus. Next base: position 101,960 of record JADBJO010000663.1, on the reverse strand, counting down.
GAATTTAACAATGACGAATTTCGAAAAGCGCGCCACAATTTCAACACTAAAGTACGTGTAAATTGCAGCAGGATACAGTTCGTGGAGTAATGGTTTGACTGAAAGATGCAACCAAACACTTTCAAATAGTATAATGAAAAACATGGCGACAAAGATCTTGATTGTGAGACAGATCTACGGTTGGCACCGGCAGTTTGATGAACACAGGGTTTCTGTCCACATCAGCTGGTTTATGGGAAGAAATCCCAAACTTTTCATCTACTTTCACACACGTACGCTACTTGCTCAGGAAGGCACCACTAGAAGCAAAACAGCTGGGGAACACAACACAAGACTACAAGATGCCAGAAAAACATTCACAGAAGCTGAAAGTTCGGGAGAAAAATAAGAGCCGTGAGAAGACAAACGGAACTGTCGTATAATCTATATCAGATTGGAGACAAGATCCACTACAAACGCCCAGACAGTGGCGAATGGAACGGACCAGGAACAAGATCCGATGGAAGTGTGATGTTTGTTACGCCATAGTGGAACTTTAGTCCGTGTACAACAAAGCTGACTAAGAAAAAACTATAAAACATTAAACAAGAAAGACATTAACTACAGAAGTTGGATACGACACTCAGTCTGCGACAAATACTTGTCTAGAGGAGCAAGAAAGCATACAGGGAAATCTTACAAAGTCAACATCGCCAAATTTTGGCGTGGAATTTGAAATTGCAGATGAAACGGATAAAAATAAGCAACACTGATTTAACAAAAACTCAAACCTGGCCAGATGATCCATATAAACAAATGAATAATGGAAAGTGAATATCTAGAAAGAAAGCGAATATCTATAAAGATGTTCAACCGAGCTGACAAAACAACTTGGACAAATGAAAACTTGTACAAAATGCAAAGCACAGAACCAGCAGTAAATGAGGGAGGAGGGGTGTCCCAATGATTTGACTGCGCCTGAAATCTGAAAAGAATTTTGATGAAACAGAAATGATAACGGAGACTGTAATGATCATGGAAGAAGTCTTGTTTCGAAAAAGCAAAAGAAACAGCACTGGAGAGCTGGAAAAGAAACCATGTATACAGTGAAACGGAAGATAAGGGGCAGAGATGCGTTTTCACACGATGGATATGTACACTTAAGCAATCAGAAGATGGAATGACTACAGAAGCTAAACTGACAGCAAAAGACTTGAGGAAAACTGGCTGTCACGACATTCGAATGGATGCACCAACTTCTGAAGACGAATCTTTGAAAGGATTCTCTCCATTTTTTGCCCACAGAAACTGGACTCCATGCTCTACTGACATTAAGATGGCATTTCTGCTGGGAAAAAAAACTGACAGGGATACTTTTGTGCCACTTCAAAAAGAGCCTCACAACAAAAGAAGACTGTGGCATCTGGAGAAGTGTGTGCATGAAATTAAGGACGCTCCTTTGCAGTGGTACAAGCAAGCCAAAGATGTTCAACAAAATTAGAGGAAGAATCGATGGAAACGAAATAACAGGCATTCTAGCATGCCCTGTGGATGACTTCATCTGGGGAGGCATGAGAGACTTTCGAACTGACTGTCATCAACAAATAAGAATGGCATTCAAAGTTCTTACAGAAGAAAACCATTTCAATACATAGGCACTGAGATATCTCTTGATGGAAGCATGATTTCTCTACAACAGACCGAAAGTGGAGAATTATAATACTAATATAAACTGAAAAGAAGGGAGCACAACAGAAATAGGATACTAGTACAAAAGCTGATGAGAAACACGCCTACAGGTCGAAAAGACAGCAGCTTTTATGGACATGCCGCGAAAAGCTATCCCGATATTGTATTTAATGTTCTGTCAACTCGTTTCAATCATGAAAGATGTAAAAGTAAAGCAAAAACGTTATCAATAGGATAAAGTCAGAGCGTGTTGCATTGAAGTATGCTCACTTGGAATCTGCAACATTGAGACTTTTTGTTCATTCTCATTCTTCTTTCAGAAATCTGAATGATGGAGGAACACGATGTGAGTATATAATCTTCTCATCAGATGTAGAGTGAGAGGTTATTCCTATTTGCCGGAATTCAAAAAAGATTCATACAGTAGTCAGAAGCACGGTGTGACATTAGCTATGGTAGAAGGAGTACACACAGCAGTATTTGTTTCTGTTGAACACTAAAATAACCACATAACCACAAGAAAACAAGCATTCATTGTTTACCTCTTGTTTGCATGGACTGACAAGTCACTTCACGATGCTCTGACGTCTACAAACAAGTGAATGAAAAAGGCTTCGGGACTATATAGCAGTAGAAGTACCTGATGGAAAAGGAATTATGAAAGAAGTGCAATAGTTTGACATTCATCAACAGTCAGCATCCTGTCTTACCAAGAAAGGTGCACCTAAAAGGAAGTTCTATCCTTAGACATCTCTTTTCTCTGAGTCTAGACTGAAGTTAAAATCTGAAAAAAAAAATATATACATACAGAGAGAGAGAGAGAGAGAGAGAGAGAGAGAGAGAGAGAGAGAGAGAGAGAGAGAGAGAGAGAGAGGATGACGTTGCAATCGATCAAAAAAGCCGAATCTACTTGAGATATATATACTAGTCACATAAAGTTAAGCACAGGCCTTTGCACACAGGGGGTTGATTCATCCCTTCAAAAAACATTGGTTTTTTTGTTATGCGGCAACCAATGATGGAATCTCACACAGCAGTGTGTAATCCAGCCTGTGTCAACTGGTAGTGCGCACGGGGGTCTTGGTGACCTCTCGTTACCGCGCGGGATAAAAAGTGCAAAGTTGCGTTAACTGTGCCTGTTTTGCATCAAGCTTGCTGGCGACACAAGATGTGTAAAATGAAAAAAAAATTCTTTTTTTCCCGTGCAAGAGCAGTCTCTCAAGTGAGTTTTATGCCCCTTCTTTTGGCTGTTTAAGCGCGGGGTTGGTTACTGTCAGCCCTTTTCTCACCATGCCACCACGAAGAAAACTTAGCACCTTTGACAAAACCAGGGCGATTGCGTGGATACAAGATGGCATTGCAAAGGCTGAAGTGGCGCGACGACTTGGTGTGCATCATTCAGTTATTGTTAGACTGAATCAGCGTTTTAGGGCGACCAACAGCGTTGAAGAGAGGCCACGGTCAGGTCGGCCTAGGCAGACTACTCCCAGAGAAGATCGTTTCATCGAGAGGCAGGCCCTATTGCAGCGGGATACCACTTCCACCAGCATCCAAAGGCAGCTTCGTATGGCAAATAACACCATCCTCAGCCGTCAAGCCATACGAAACCGTCTTCACCACTTCGGCCTCAGATCACGTCGCCCAGCTGTTCGACCACGACTGCTAGCAGCCCATAGGCTGGCTCGCCGAGCTTTCTGCCATCGTCATGTGAGATGGAACCAACAACAGTGGTCCCAGGTCCTCTTTTCAGATGAGTCGCGGTTTAGTCTTGAACACAATGACAGCCGAACTAGAGTTTGGAGGCGTGTTGGTGAACGTTACATTGATGCAGCTGTTCGCCAGACCAGGGCCTTTGGGGGAGGATCTGTTATGGTATGGGGTGCCTTCAGCCTCCACCACAAGACACCACTCTACCATATTGATGGAAACCTCACAGGCATCCGCTATCGGGATGAAATCCTGGCGCCTTTCGTTGTTCCGACCATGCAACGGATAGGACCCATGGCAGTCTTCCAAGACGACAATGCTCGGCCACATAGGGCCCGGGTGGCCGAAAACTTCATTGTGCAGGCCGGCATCAACAGGATGATCTTCCCGGCGTATAGTCCCGACCTCAATCCCATCGAGCATATGTGGGATGAGTTGGGGAGACGTGTGAAGGAGAACCATCCACCTCCCAGAGACCGCCAGGATCTCTTCCAAATGCTGCAACTGGAATAGCAGAGAATCCCTCAGAGGGTCATCAGAACACTGGTCAACTCGATGAGGAGTCGCTGCGTGGAATGTCTCGCCAATGGCGGTGGCCATACCCACTATTGAAATGATTTTGTGAACTGAACAGATTTTGCGAACTTTGATTTCGACCCATCCTCTGTTTAATTGTCTGTAAATCAACAACCGTTCATTCGATCCCAATGAAATTCAATGTACGTTGGAACAAGATAATGAATTCAATCTGTTCCCAATTTCAAAATCGTGGCTTTTATATTTTGGAAATTACGTGGGTACATGTAAACTGTGCTTAACTTTATGTGACTAGTATATTTTGGCTGCTACACAAATACCATCATTCCAATTAAAGAAGAAACTGTATTTTCACTCATACTACAGATCAGATACAATTTGTGACAATAGTTTAACAGTGTTATCTGTTATCTGAAATCAGACGCCAAGCATCGTTGTTTTACTGCAATGGATTTGGTTTCACTGGGTTTTTTTTTTATGGTATAGGAGGTCGTACTTTAACTTTGCAGCGTAATTAACATCGCTGCATTAACTGTGGAAATAATCTAATGGAAAGTCCGCTGCCAGACGGTTGCTCATCAGAGCTGTGTGCGTAAAATGCACTCCAACTAAACAAAAGAAAACCATCCAAATGACTGTCGTCTGACTTACGAGTCTGACTATGTTGCCTTATGTAGCTGCTTTCTGCAATTCTTTCCTAACTGAATTATTGATTGGCTGAACTTCAATCAACAAATATCGATATGAAGTAAATCTGTACCTGGTGTAGATCTATGCTCGACTTTCAAGATACTCAATGCGTAATGTTAACATCAAACATTTTTTTTTTACGTGGTAAGCTGTACTGAAGTGATCAGATGGGGAATAATCATATCCAACAATACACATAGATAACAGAAACATTACTGAATAGACCAGTCAAAAATAATGAATTAACCAACTAATCAGCTAAACAAATAAAACAGAAGACAAATCAAGCAAGGCTACTTAGTTATCTGACTGGACGACACATCTTTCTGGCATGTAATGATGAGAGGCGCTAATTTTTCTCCATTTGAATTTTTATCAATAATCTTCTGAAAAAAAAAAAAAAGGGTTTTGATATTAACCAGGATAGTTGTGAACAGTGAAACTGTTTTTCCTTAATCTCATGCACACAAAAAAACTGAAAAAAGTCATAATTTTTTCTCTGACTTTTCTTTTAGCATGAACTTTTGCAAGTGATTAATACCAAGCAGCAGAATAAAGAATGATCTCCACAATCCCTGACACATCCCCATAAGCCCTCTGAAGCATCAACAAGGAAGACAACTGTCCACTCACCAGATTTCAGGTAAAATCAGACGACCTCCAGTGGAGTCAAAGGTAGCCCAGGTGTAGGTCTCCGTGTCCACGTTACTGGGCAAGGGCTCAGACATCAGTGACTGTGGACTGTCCATATCCGAAGCCCCTGGCCTGAACACACCCGGCACAGTAGGCACTGAGCGCTGCATGTCCCTGTACAGGGATTTCTCGCTGAAGGATCGTGTTTGGGTTTCACGGCAGGTTTGCCGTGCATCACCTTCCTCTCTGGGGAGTCTGAGTGTCTGTGAAGCTGTGGCTGATGACTGTCTCTCCATGAGCCCCGCACAAAAGGACCCCACCCTCATGTAGCACTGGGAACCGCCGTCCACATAGCAGTCAGAGCCTTCGTCCGTGTAACTCTGGGACGTGTCCATGGCCGACTTCAGGTTGAAGTGAGCATTAGGAATACTATACAGCGGGTCTGTATCCGTCCCCGCCCTGTACAAGGCGTCAGGCAGAGGGCGGGAGGCGGCAGCGGCTATGCCGGGTTCCAGGGTATTCAGGGCAATACTGGGCATCTCCGCCGATGTACTGACGGTGTTGGAGTTGAGGCGGTTCAGTGGAGGTGGGGGCTGTGGATGCTGATGTTTCACCGCCGTCCTCGTCTGCGTCACGTCAGGCTGCACGTTCACCATTTCTGGAAACCACAGCGCTGTTTAGCGTGGTGGGCAAAGAAAATCTTGACAATTGGTGACAACGATTAATACTCAAGTGCCTTCGATGCCTTGCACTGGTGTATTTCTATTATGGCATTTTTGGAAATGAACGCAGTCTAAAATCAGTAAAAACTGATAGACAATACGGGGATGTTGACGACGCAGGAAAAGTCCAATGTTAGGAAACAGTCAAACACAGGCATACAACTTAAAAGTTTCAAGTTTTCCAGAGGTTTCACAGCAGACGGATCGTTCTTTCAATCTGGTTTGAATTTGTTCATTGATAACGCATGAAATGTTTTTTGCTCGCTCACAACGAAAGAATTACCAAAATAGGATAGTGAAAAATGATGTCTGCAGGGAAAGTTACGGTCATGAGCTTAATGAGCATTACTACTTTGTAAAACACACACACACACACACACACACACACACACACACACACACACACACACACACACACACACACACACCACTACATTCAAAACTGTTTGCTGTGTGTGTGCAATAGCAGTCAATCCAAACAAGGTTTTGCTTTGACAGCATCCAGATTTGTAAAAGAGCCGTTTGAAAATTATGAAGATGCACGTCTGCGGAGGCTGTCATGCATTGTTCGATAAAAAAAAAGCCTGTTTGGCGGGTCTCTGTGTGTATGTGAGCAAGCGAGAGAGAGAGAGAGAGAGAGGGAGGGGGGGGGGGGGGGGGCTTGCTAAAGCTGAGCAGCTTTAAAAACTTTCCCTTTAGAGTCAGAACAGGAAAAAAAAACCAAGCGAACTAAAAACGTGTTGGTGGCCCTAGGCAGACAAAACAAAGACAGCGGTTCAGTACTGTGAGCTCTAAGCCTTATTGACAACTATCGGTTTGTCACCCACGCATGCACTCACCTTTGCCTCAAAGCGAAAGCCCGGTGCTAAGGGAAGACACTCTCAAGGTTTATGAACTCGCCTTATTTCTCAATGATGACTACTGTTGTATCTCCTTTTTCTACCCAGAGAGAGAGAGAGAGAGAGGGGGGGGGAGGGGGGGGAGATGATCTGACAGACTGTCA
>JADBJO010000663.1:75000-90000 GCA_016801955.1 Conus betulinus | reverse complement strand
TGGCTACTCTCATCGCAAAACACACACACACACACATATAAACCTACGCATTTAAGCAAAACACATATATATATATACATTGATAAAAAAAAATCTGGCAATGGAGTAATGGCTAGTGTTCTGATTTAAAAAAAAAAACATATTAACACACGCATAAAGCGTCTAGTTCTGAATTCAGAGAAAAGTGCATACATAATCAACACAAACATTAGTGAAACATACGTAATATACTGTCTGGCAAGGTCGACTGCTGAATTTATCTACAAGCAGAAATTCATATATATAGAAAGCACACACGTTCATGTGGTTTGGCGATGTTCAGTCGCGAATTCAAAGAATGCCTATAAACGTACATAACAAAACACCTTTATACCCATCCTCCAGCTATGAATGAAAGTACCCATCCAAACACATGAAAGCGAAGCGTGTGGACATGCACCTGAAGTAAAAGCACACAACACATTTAAACAAACGTTTAAAACAAAACACGCGTAGACATGCCATTTACACTGTCTAGTGCTAATTTCAAAGAAAGTATAAACACACACTCCAGCTTTCTCATTTTAAAAAGATATAAACGAGAACATGCATTTCTGAAACATGCTTTGAACCCTGAAATGGCCAGTGTAGTTGACCTGGCTCTAAATACCCCCAATGGCTTGAAACTTAATCATTCACACTTTATATGACAGCATTTAATTAAAACGTTCAGTAAGCTGGATTGCGGACAAGGATACACTTGAGCAAGTGTCAGCAAAGAACAGAAGCGGGACGGATATAGAAGTGTGTGTGTGTGTGTGGTGTTGGGGGGGGGGGGGGGGGGGCTGAAACAGGGCAAACAGGGCAATGGTGGTGACAAGAAAATGGTTGTCTATGTTGATCTTCTTCTTGTCTATACTGAAATCTGACACAGTTTTAAAATCACACTTATGCAGAGCTGTTACGTAATTCTTTCAAAGCTGAACAAAAAAAAAAAACAAAAAAAAAAACGCCTCAAATCAGGCATGCGATAATACAAATTAGGGCATTTGGTTGCCAAGATGAACAGCCAGTTACAAACGGCCATCAACGAACCTTCCCCGCCTAATGAAATTCGTTTAATGGGCTGGCTTTGTTTCTCAGGTGTGTATACAGAGTGGTTCCTAAAGCGAGGAACTATTGACCCCGAATATATAAAGGAATCCAATTATGTTCTGTGACAGCTGACTGCTCAGTCAAAATATGAGGGGAAAACAATATCTGGAAACTACTTCTGAGCAAAATATATATAGTCATTATGTCAAAGACAGAAAAACCAGACGATTGCCCTTAACTAAATGAGCAAGCACTCCGATACAGTATGCATTCTAAATATTTAATCTAGAAGCCCTAGAACAATAACCTGGACAGACACTAGTTTTTAATTGTCTAATGTTACATGTAAGCATGATCTGAGTTGCGAAAAGAGAGAAAAAGGGGGAAAACAACTCGAGTAAAAGCATTAACTTTCAGTCAGTTATAAAGAATTTATGACCATTTGTACGAAATGTTTCATCTTTTGCTCAGCACTTTCTAATGTTCTGGACAGCGCAATGCTAGTGGTTCCTATTTTTGCGTATTTCTTGACAGCACACCATATAATGATTACAGCCTACTGCTGAAAATAAGTCACAGTGGACTTTGAATTTATACCTGTATCAAAATGCAACAGCACTGCATATACAATCAGGCAAATGTACGCGTTCAAAAGAACGAAGGGTAGCACTTTGAGCAAGCGAGTAATTCTGGAAGCTGCATAATGCTCTGTGAATAAAAATAAGTGTGATACTTCATGAATCTTTGCGACGCTTGGTGAATCGAATCTGTTTTATGTTCCATGAATCTGTACAATGCTCCGAGAAATTGTATGTACGATGCTCTATAAATCTATCTAATGTTCCATATAATTATCCGTATGATGCTTCATGATTTGGTATGATGTTCCATGAACCTGTTATGATAATCGAAGAATCCGCATCATGCTTCATGAACTGCACGATGGAATGATGCTCTCTACGAGTTTTTTTTCTATGTGGTTCCATGAATCTATCATGATGCTTCATGAATCCGCATAATGCTAAATAAATCTGTACGATGCTCCATGACAGTGTTCCATGAAACTATATGATGCTCCATGAATATGTATGACGCTTTACTGATACGTTCGATGCTGCATGGATTTGTATGACGGTCTAATAATCTAATCTGGATGATGCTCCATAAACATGTATGCTGCCCTGCAAATCTGTATGATGCTCTACAAATCTGTGTGATATTCCGGGAGTGTGTATAACGCTCAGTAAATCTGTATGATGCTTCATTAATCTGTATTATAGTATGATACTCCAGGAACATGTATGATGTTCCATGGATCAGATGCTTAGAGCGCTAAGGTACTTTTTGTTGAATAAGGACAAACTTGAAAATCGGTGACAACCTGTCCTTCCGTGCCCAGCCGAGTTTAGTAAGCACAACTTGTAAAAACAAAACAAGCAAAAAGAAGAAAAACAAGCAAACCGACAAATAAGTAAGAAAAGAATCGTCACCCGTCCCCCCCCCCCCCCCCACACACACACACACACACACATAACTCGATATACACGCAATTAAACTACTCATCACACACACACACACACACACACACACACACACACACACACACACACACACACACACACACACACGCACACACAGATTAGAGAGAGACAGAGACACACAGAGTGAGGAGCGAGGTGAGGGATAAAGATGAAGGAAAAAGAAGAAATGGAAGTGGAGAAAATGACACAGTAAGAGTGTGAATGGCGGGGGATAGAGAGAAAGGGAGGGGAGGCGAGCAAGCTTGAAAGAGAGAGAGAGACAGACAGACAGACAGACAGACAGACAGACAGAGACAGACAGACAGACAGACAGACAGACAGACAGACAGACAGACAGAGATAGACAGACAGAATGACAGACAGAATGACAGTCAACCGGACTGACAGAGGAAGGAGGGGCGGCAACGAAGGAGGGGTAAGGGTGAGGGAAGGGGTCGGATAGGAGAGAAAATGGCAGAGGAGAACAGACAGAAACGCACAATGACGGCCAGAGAGAGGGGGAGACAAGGGAAATTTTGAGAGGGGGGAGAGGAGAAAGGAGGAGGGGAGAGAGAGACACAGAGAGAGAGAGAGAGAGAGAGAGAGAGAGAGAGAGAGAGAGAGAGAGAGAGAGAGATGACAGTAACACACAGGGGAGGAGGGAGTTAGGGAGAGAAAGAGGGGAGGGGAGAAGGAAGGAGAGGAGAGAGAGAGAGAGAGAGAGAGAGAGAGAGAGAGAGAGAGAGAGAGAGAGAGAGACAGACAGACAGACAGACAGACAGAGACAGAGAGACAGAGACAGAGAGAAGGGAGGGGGCAGCTGCGAAGGAGTGGTGTGGGATAAAAGGAATGGCAGAGAACTGACAGAAACAGGGAAAGACAGACAGACAGACAGACAAACAGACAACACAACGCTTTTCTTTTTTAAGAATGCACACAGTCTCTTCAATGCAGTTCACAGAAATGAAAAGTCACCTTCGTCCTGTGAATCGTAGTCTGGCTTAACAGAATGTGGTCCTGAAAAAAAAGCCAAAACAAATCTGAAATTTGTAAGAATTATCACAATGAGTGGAGGTGGGGGTGGACGAAAGGTGGAAAGGATGTTTTAGACCATATGGATGGAATGTCGTACTCATATACCTTACCATCAGATTAAACGTTTACAGAATGCTATCAAGACGCACATACACTTTGACACTAAGGTATACACACGGACGGTTAGAACTATGCAATATACGCATACCAGGTCTGCACACAGACACACATGCACGCATCGACACGTGACCACGGAGTATGGGGTAAAGCGTAAGGGGGAGGGGGGGGGGGGGGGGGGGTAGACGCGCAGTTGCACGAGAAAGAGAGAACTCACCACTTTTTCCCCTTCCATCCTTTGTGGCCGGGGTCTTCGGGGCCTGGCTTTTCTTTCCTGCAATTAAAAGGAAAAAAGTTTGGCATTTAGGGACGACATGACAACCAGGGAACCTAACTCCGGCAGTCGGTGCTCCACTGCCTAAACACGCGGGACTCCACTGTTTACCCTTCACACGGCAACTACGCCAACAATGCAAACACACAAAACACTCCGTTTCTGTCTGTCCGTCCGTCCCTCACATAAAAACACAACCATCCCCGAATCATCACTTCCTTTCCCGGTTAGATCCCCCCCCCCCCCCCCCTCTCTCTCTCTCTCTCTCTCTCAGCACAAAACACCTCACACACACACACACACACACACACACACACACACACACACACACACACACACACACACAAAGTGCACGTAACGTCTACATCTAATGAGATGGAGGTAAAGATCCATTTTTTCGATTCAGCTGTTCACGTTCCTTCGTTCAGTATCTGGGCGTTTTTTTACTTCTTTTTTTTTTCCTTAACTTTTTCTCTCATCATTTAAATAATGTGCTTTTGTTTTGTGTGCAACATCATAGAGGTCTTTCGTGTTTGACAAAAAAAGATCTTAACCCTTCTCTTTGAGGTGCACATTTGTTTGATCTGTATGTCATAATTATCTTGTAACACAAACAGTACCTGAGCAAACAAGCACTTACAAAATAAACATTACGCAAAACCATCCATAGCTGCATACAGACTCCTCCACACTTATAGGAGATCACAAATCTGTAATACCGATAAACCACATAGTTACTTTGTCACGATACCACCGTTATGCACAATCAAGAAACTATCGAGCGACACACACAGTCTGACTAATGAAAACTGACTATTCCTCAGGACGGGTCCGTATTTGCCGCATTTAACCCCTACTTTATAAGGAAATCGTTCCATATCTTTGATGAAATCAGGAAAAAAAATGTTTTGAAAAATCAAAACAAACAAACCCTTTAAGAAATACGTAATATCCTATGTTTTCTTCTTTACTTTCTTTTTCTTTCTTTTCTTCTTTTTTTTTCTTGGGGGGGGGGGGGGGGAGAGTAGGTGGGTAAGGGATTGGGTGGGGGTGGAAGGTTAGAAACCCATGTGAAATATTGCAATGCAAAACAAAACGCATGCTTTATCGACTCTGTTCTTGAATCCTGTATTTACAATATAGTTTTGGAGAAGCATTTTAAGCAAGGAAAATTGTACAAGCTGAGAAAAAAAAAAAGCGTGTCGCAGAGCATTCTAATTTCGCTAAAACGAAGTGTTTGAATTCTAAAATTGCATGTATAAAAATTGGCTTCTTGCCGTGAATGATAGATGAAGTGTGGCCTATTTGTCTGACAGACCTATAACCGAGTTAAAAACGAATTTGAAAATCTCAGAAACCTGCCTGTGGGGGTTGAACGAGCGCGCGCGCGTGTGTATGTGTGTGTGGGGGGATGGAGGTGGGGGGCGGGGTCGTCTGCGCGCGCGATAAAAAAAAAACTCTGCAATCTCTTTGGGCTATCTAAAAAGTGAGCGTTATGATGACCATTCATATTAGTCACATTGAGGAAATCATTTTCAGCAAAGTTTCTATAAGAGGGCCGTTCGTATGATTATTAGCATGTGTCAATCACCCTAAACAAGACTGCCGAAAACGTTTTTTTTTGTGGCTGTATTCACTCCAGCAGAGAAGGGAATAGACGAATAGCTCGTTTCTACATACTGGTCAAACTTGTTGCTACCGTAACAGCAACAAGTTACAATGAAAAGACAACAGCAAAGAACTTTCCCAATCATATCACTTAAAAATTGTGCCCCCAGCACAAGGTTTGTCATCATGAAAAAACACACCTATGTGCAGAAGATCCACCACACACACACACACACACACACACACACACACACACACACACACACACACACACACACACACACACAGTTGTGAGATGTGGAATACATGGCCTGCAAGCAATGTATGCACACACGTTCTTGCTTAAAAACAAAGGAAATCACTGGGAGGGTTTGATTTTGTCGATCGATGAAATGGTGGCAATACTCCGAGTCGTTTTACCCGGTACAGCTACATTTAAAGTATGACAGGTGACGAATACATTTACTTCGTTTCAGTTTTACTATAGCCCAGCCAATCCATACCGCCTTTCCAGGGTTGTCAAGATCCTGTTGCTCCCCCCCCCCCCCCCCCCTTCCCCACCAGAGAGAGAGAGAGAGAGAGAGAGAGAGAGAGAGAGAGAGAGAGAGAGAGAGACAGAGACAGAGACAGAGAGAGAGAGAGAGAGAGAGAGAGAGAGAGAGAGTCAGTATTAGCAAACAGCATCGCAGAATGGATAGTCTGTGATAATTCCATGCTTAAATTGTCACTACTCTGTAGCCAGGTTACAACCACAATCAAAGCCCACAAGCATGTCCTAAATTGCATCAAGTGAATAATTCAAGTAACAAAGGTAGATGAACTGATTACAGATTAAGAACGGAATCAAATTCACTTAGGATAAGGTTACTATTGAAATGTAAGGCATGTCAGATGATGGTGAACATTAAACGTCTGTCCGTCAAATTATGATTATTTTTTTTTTTTTTACCTTCAAACTAGTCGAAATAATCCAAACGGTATCAGTGCATCGGTTTCAAAGTGTTCGTTTCACATACAGCATTCAGGACAGGCGGGTCTGTCTCCGAACCACTCTACGTAATATGGGACTTGGCCTATGAATATTTCATGATAAATTTGCCGGTCACTTGCCCAACTGCACGCAACACAACTGTTATCGGAACCGCAAAACGTGTGTCAAAACTCGATTCTCTCCCACGATATTTTTTTGGGAACGTATAACTTGCCCCCCCCCCCCCCCCCCCCCCCCCCCCCCCCCCCCCCCCCCCCTCTCATATTCCCTCGTGTGGCCATACATCTTGTACATTATCACATTCTAAACATTCAATAAGCGTGGATCCAACGAAGATTCGCGAGGACGCAACAGGTTCGGGGCACGCTACATGCAAAGATTATGCAGTTCTATCGTAAGATCCGAAAGTTTTCTCATTTCGAGCTTAAATTAATAACCACCAATACAACTCGCATTTTGCACTTAAATTGATTTGGAACAGTCACATCGACTGCTGACCAGACATCCCCCCCCCCCCCCTCTTTCTTCCCCTCTCACACACTCCCTCCCAAAATATTGAACACAAAAGAGAACGGCAACATGAAAATATAATCGGCACAATAACTGTAATATTATTAATTGGGTAGTGAGGGTATATCTATTTAATGAGAACGAAAGCGATGCTTGTGAAATACGTCGAGAATCTGTTTTCCATATTTGTTAACTTCAATTACCGTCCGTGAAAGATGCTCTACTTGGCATACTTAGAGATTAGGGGCTCCTTTTTCAAAACTTCTTTAACATTACCCTGTGAAATAGATTCAACTGTTATGACAGAACTTACCTTTGACGGAAAGAAAATACGATGGCGAAAATTCAAAGTTTGAAGGAGGTAGGTGTCGAAAAGCAGGAGCTCATCAATTCGAAGTTTGCCATTAAGACACGCTTGGTGAATGTGAACATGTCTCTACCTTTCCAAGGTCTGACCGGCACCTTGGGTTAATGCGAGGGTCAGACATCAACAAAGTCGTAGCCATGATACCCTCTTCTTTAACAATATCTCAGTTATTAATTCATCAGCTATAAATCGTACGCAGTGCGGTCTCGAAACTTCGCAAATATGGTGTAACTTGTAAGGACTAGTCCGCACGCAGTGACACCTTGATGAAACTGAATCCTCCTCTCCCTGAAATCGAGTCTCAAGTCCCGGAACTGGTCGATGTTGGCTGTCAATGGACGCTGTTCATCTTCGCCTAACCAGCCTGTTGGTATCCCACATCAACGATATTAAAAGTTTGGATGTTGCACGAAAAAAATTGCCTGTTTAAAACTACTTCCAACACAGTGACACAAGGCTGTTCAGATTGCATGTCCCTGTGTCACTAAACTCAGCAGAACTAGCACAGCACAAAATCCACGGACATTTCGCCGCGCACGAAATCTTCGGTAAGAGCTGTCTTAATCTGAATGAAGTCGAAGAGAGATGAGTGGGTTGTGAGAAGTTGGGTGGAGGTGGGACTGGTGGTGGTTGTGGCGGTGGTGGTGATGGTAGTTTTATTTTTTTGCTCAATAGACCGCATAGAGCACCCACTCAGTGGGAGTCGTGGGCGGAAGGGAGAGAGGGCAGGGGGGAAGGGGGGCGCCCTATCACATTACCTCTTTCGCTCGCGTCGCGCTGGTGGCCAGTAGGTTTCACAACTTAAAAAACAACAAAAAAAAAAAAAAAAAAAAAAAAGGGGGGGGGGGGGGGGGGGGGGGGGGAAAGAAATCTTGGGCGTATTCAGCTAGTGTGAATGGAACTAGCGACTTATTCTGGTTATTCGTCCTCACTTTACATGTAATTTGTTTTTTAAATCTCTCTCTCTCTCTCTCTCTCTCTCTCTCTCTCTCTCTCTCTCTCTCTCTCTCTCTCTCTCTCTCTCTCTCTCTCTCTGATTGCACACCGAGAATCAACCTCTTTGACCGCTGATAATTACAGAGATGATATTTTACCCCTTAAGCTAATTGAGAATGACATGTGGCAGGGAACAGTAAACAATAAACAATAAACAAGTAGGGTAACTCTTGCTCCCATAAGGAAATCTAACCCATAGAAACTTTTATTCAAGACTGGCTTAGCCTTTTAAACTTGAATAAAGTCCGACAAATACAAAGACGAACAATCTAATAGTGGGTGAAAACAACTGGAACATAATAAGACTATAATGATGTACAGAATCACATGCGAAAATGCGCCATTTTAAATGTTAAATGCCATCACATACACAAACGCGCGCGATCGCACGCACACACGCACACAGGCACGCACGTACATACACACACAGACACACAGACACGCACGCACGCACGCACGCACACACACACACACACACACACACACACACACACACACACACACACACACACACACACACACACACAAGCCGCACATTGTCACACCTTCAGAATAAAAACAACAACAACAAACAACAAAATACTACTTTGCCATGTCTAAAAAACTCTGTAGGTTTCAAGAGTACTTCTACCCATCCAGACTTAATTTTTACAGAAGTGATAAACAGATTTCTCGTTGCAAATATAAAAGGGCAAATTATGTAAACACTGCTGTAGCACATCATATTTTGGCACTAATTCATGAACTGATATCCATAATTAATCACATTCATACCGCAGTCCTTAACCTTGCCATTCGTGTTCATCGTCCACAGTTTCTTCCCGTTCTCAAGGGGGATTTTGTTTACTCTATCGAAATTTAGTCAGTTCAAACAGTTAGGAGCTTTGTGCAAAAAGACATCATACCTTTAGGAAAAGTGGCGATCTTGAAATCACTCATTTCATCAAAATCAATTCACACATGGCTTTTGCTGCCCAATTCACCAAGTATGTTTTTCAGACTTGCTATATTTTACTGTTATGAATCTTAACGGGGTAATAATAAAATATGACAGATACGATGTACATAAAAACAGCACATTAGGGTTTGAAAAAACAGTGAAACTCGGCTACCAGAGTATAAAAGAAATGTTATTGGTTTCAGATTGACTTGGCTGCGGATATTTCAAATGATAAAGTATAAACAGACAAAAATTACAATACATAATTATTCACTGTTGAATAATTTACTAAACTATGGGTCAGATGGTCTTAACATTTCCAAAATGTTAAGTATTCAAGAAGTAGGTGTCTGATGTAAACAGCGAATTACTAGCAAAAACTCCGGCGAATTCCTTGCACGGTCTGTTATTTCATAATCAGAGCACAAGCAGGAAAAGGGACTTTGCAGCTAAAACAAGGATCAGCATGGACCATTTCTGTCGGGTAACTCTTGCTTCCACAAGAAAACATAACTTCAAAGGGTAACTCTTGCTCCCACAAGAAAACATAACTCCAAAGGAATGCTGCTTACGACACCGAATCGCCTAGCAGACATGACAGCACAGAGCTGAGTTATGTGTTTCTTGTGGGGAGCAAGAGTTACCCTACTTGTTTATTGTTCATTGTTTACTGTTCCCCCGCCGCCTTACTTCATATTTACTATGGACCATTTCTGTTTAAAATGGTCTGTTTATTTTTCACACCACTAAAAAAAAAAATGAAGCAAAAAACACAGTCAGTACAGATGTTTTCTTTTCTGTTTCTTTCTCTCGCTGTAAATAAGCAATATCCAGGTACATGCGAAAAAGAAAAATAATCCATGTACCCACGAAAAAAGAAACTGTTATTGTTAATGACAATAAGAGCATGGATATACCCATTTGTTTCATAAAGCGACACACATGCATTCAAAGGCTGAAAAAAAACGTACTATGATATACGTCTCGTTAATAACCGTCTACCTAAATCTGTACAAAATGGACGAAAATCTAAGTATTAAAACTAACTGGGAAATGCTTTCTTATATCTGTACAATACCTTTGATGCCAAATGAAATAGTTAAAACTGATCAATGATGCACAGATTATCTGGGGACAAATGCTTACCTTGAAAAGAGGGGTGTGTCGAATGGTGATTTGTGTTATTTTTGTATGACAAGAAAGGACAGTATCACCCACAGACTTTGGCAATGTACTGTCATTCAAAGATTTTACCGATCTTTGTGCATAACAGAAAAAAACTGGCTATACTTGATGCGATGAAAATGTACATATTAATACAATTTTCTACTTTTTTTTCATTATTAGCTAAACAATGTGTTCCTACCTACAATTTTAATAGATTTGAATAAGTTTGTATTTGCCTGAGATGCAACAATTGAAAATACCGGTATAAAATTGTAGAGTTTACCACTGACAAGAATTTTCTGCATGCTGGATTTGTTACCAAGTGGATTCCAAATCTTGTAGTTCTTTTTTCGTGTCTGTTTGTGACAATGGTTATGTTCGGACTGGTTGTGAACTTTTCACACCAATGTCAATATCACAGTGTGCTTGTTATGACATCCCATCCTCATTATGTAGAAACAAGAAATCACCTTTTAAAAAAATCTGTCTCTCCTGTTTGTCTGCCTTGCCTGCCTGTCTGTAAGTTGTTTTAACTCTCTTTCTTCTACATCGGATTATGATTTATACATGTTTTTGCTAACTCTGCTCTTTGTCATCTTTTTTATTTTGTGAATTATCATCATGCGTTTACAAAATTTATCGATATGTTTACATGTTTGCATAAGTTATCTTTTTATATAATGAATGAAAAGGTTTAAAAAATCAGTTGGAGAATACATATGTCCGGTATGGCATAAATAACTTCCTCTTTGAAAAGAATTTTCCTATTGCCTGAAACTACATTTACTACTATTTTGTGCTTTTTACCACAGTCACCGTTGGCAATTATCTTGTATTTCACACACACACACACACACACACACACACACACACACACACACACACACACACATACGCACGCACGCACAATGCTCTCTCTCTCTCTCTCTCTCTCTCTTTGTGCGTGCGTGCGTGCGCGTGCGTGTGTGTGTGTGTGTGTGTGTGTGTGTGTGTGTGTGTGTGTGTGTGTGTGTGTGTGTGTGTGTGTGTGAGAGAGAGAGAGAGAGAAACGGTTGAGAGAATGACGTTTATCATTTTTTAAGAGTGCCTTTTGTTTGCCGGTCGACGTGTCTATGTACATAACCATCTGGTTCTTTTTTCCTTCTTGGAAAATCTGGCTCCAATCTGACATGAACCGGTAATCTCATGGATTTTCATACTCCGAACTTCAAAACTGTCTTCTTCAGCATGGTTTAAGCGGGATAGCAACAGCCTGCCAAGTCACATCCGAACGAAAACAGAATTTCCGAAGAATGTCACTCTCGTAATTTCAAATTCTTTTAGGCTACCCCTTCTTAATTTTTGTTTACACACACACACACACACACACACACACACACACACACACACACACACGCACGCACGCACACACGCACGCACGCACACACACACATACACGCACGCACACGCGCGCGCGCGCGCGCGCGCACACACACACACACACACACACACACACAACCCTGTCACCGCATGTCAAAGCTGATTTCACTTTTCATCACCGACTATGGCTGACAAGAGCTTTGTTCGCCGTGCTATCTTTTTGGTGTACATATTGCCTTTACTCAATTTAACCATAAATACTATCCAGCCTCGACACACAATTTAAAAAAAAAAAAAAAAAAAAAAAAGCTGTTTACATACTTACACAGCCAGCCTTCGCACCTGTCAATTTGTTCCGCCTCGGTCTCTGTCTGTCCCCCCTCCCCCCCCCCCCCAAAGTGTCATAGGCTTCCAGTGTAATGCAATTTATCTTAGGCAGAACAGTAGACGGGTTGAAACCTGGGAGCCCAGAAAAGGCTCAGACAGATAAGACTAGGGGATGATAATGTCAAGAATGCCTGCCACCCCTAAATCTTGGGCAATCTGAAGATTTCAATCAGAATTCCCACCCGACTTACGATCTCTCTCCTTTTCGCTGTTTTGCCGAAACACCGAGTTCCAAAATCTGTACAACTTCAGCCGCGGTTGTTGTCCCTAGTCGCAATTCTGAAGGGTTTTGTACGTGTTGGGTTTGTCAGCTTTCAACGCAAGCCATGACCAGTTTTTGCTCAAACAGAACGGAGGATGCCACGACTGGGCACCTGATGAGCTTGCCAGCTGCTCCTTCCTTAGGTAAAGAGCACAGGTCGGCAGACGTGAATCCCGAGAGATGGTGCCACCGATAAAGAGGTAATCGACACTACGGCGGCTGCTGGGGCGTCCCCCGGTATTCTGAAATCACTGCCTCGGCCCTTCCACCGCTTTAGTTTATCACAAGTCTTCTCCTGTTTTCCCTTCTTTTTCCTTGTGGATGGTTTTCTTTCCTTTTCTTTGTTATCAAAAAAAAAAATTAATTCACAGGTCATCCAACTGTATTCATGTTCGTTAGCCTCTTTGGGAAACCAGGCTTTCAAGATTCGAAGGGCGAATGACTGAAGGGTGAAGGGAAGAGGGTGGGCGTCACGAGGGGTGAAGCGAATGACTGAGACGAGAGGGATGATGAATAACTCAAGATTTTTTAAAAATGCTTGAGTTTTTAAAAAAATGAAAGAAAAAAACACCAGAAAAAAACAAGACAGAAAGACCTTTGCAGAGGTTATCCGATCAGCATTCCGCAACCTACCTCCTCCCTTCCCTCTCCGATCTCCTTACGCCAGTGCCAGTGCCCCCTCCCCTCCCACCCTCAAAAAAAAAAAAAAAAAAAAAAAAACTTGGAAGGGGTTAAAACGAAAGAGGGAAAGAATGCTTCAAAAATAAGTCGCCAAAAGGGGAGAGGGCAAGATGAGGAGATAGATCAGGCAAATGAAGAAGAAGAAGAAGAAGAAGAAGAAGAAGAAGAAGAACAAGAAGAAGAAGAAGAAGAAAGAAAGAAGAAGAAGAAAAAGAAGATAATGAAAAGTTTACACAGGGTGGACGTTACAATCAGTCGATCAATCACCGAACTGAAAGAGCGAAAGAAAGAAATAAGCGCTATATTCTTACATAGTTAAAAACTGAAACAGCGAAACTAAAAAAAACTAGGTATTGTATTTTTACATCGTTAAAAAGTTATCAGGAAGATGAGAAATAGTAAAGAAAGAAAGAACGAAGGGAGGAAAGAAAAAACAAATCGAAGGAAAGGGGAAGGAAAAAATAACAAAGGAACAGAGAGAAAAGTTATCTTTTTGGCATGTCTGCGTGTCGACATTTGGAATCAAACAGACAACGCAAAAGGGACGCTAAAACGCTGACAGACATCAAAGTGTCATGAAGCTCTGACTACATCAAGCCAATATACAAATAAGCACATAAAACAGGAAGCAAACTAACGATTCTTTAATACACACTATGAAACAGGTAAGTAAATTTTAGACATATAGATCTCAAGATGTCAAAAATGAGAGACATACAAAATACTCTACACAATTCTCCCCAGATGTCTATCAGCGGGAAAAAATATTTACTGAAGACTTATACGTCACAAAAAATTGTTTGTTGGTTCTGTACTGTTTCTTTGATATGGGTTACTTTGTACCTTGCTAAGCGTACTAACTTTTATTTTGGCTTGTTTCCAGTATGCTCTGTCTCTTTCAATTAAAAAAAAAAAAGATCAACTGGATCACCCCGACTTTGAGACACTTTCTTTTTGTCTATGTAAATTTAAACATGTAAATTTTTCAACAGTTTACATTAAAAACAAATATGAACATTGAAGCTTACTGTTCATGATGTATTCTCACATTGCGCTTCAGTTTCTATGTGATGGCAGGTGAATCATACCATTATCATCATACAAGTACGACACTCGCAGACATCGACAGTGCATTAATAAATCAACACAGCATTATTCTAACAAGCAATAACTATCTTAGATGGTTAGAATTAGATCCATTCATTGCATGTGTCACCTGAGGTAGGAGAAATTTCTCTTCATGTTTTACGTGAGCATGGTTGTGTAATGACAGCAGTACGAAACCCTAGTGTCTGGTCGCTGAATCCGTGACGTGAAATGCATTGAACACTTCCTTTCACTACATAACAGTGTAAACCAGACCTAGACACAGACGCCTGCAATTTTGACCAGAAAAAAAATAAGAAGCCGTTTTCAAAGACATCTGTGAAGTGGATTAGATGCGACTGTGTGCTCCATTCTGAACGCATTGCAAATTCCACTCGGGTGGGGAGCCAAACCAGGCCGAGGGAATCCACAACAATGTTCTCAAGAGGATCCAACCTTCCGAACACATGTGTGTACATTTGTGTCTCTGTCAGTATGAGTTCCGTCAGAAAACCATACAACGAAAATCCCAGGGAAGACAAAAAGCCTTCACCTTCACGCCTTGCACACACGCATATCATCTGTACATAAATATTCACATTTAGCCTTCCTCACGCCAGGTAGCA
>JADBJO010000663.1:65000-70000 GCA_016801955.1 Conus betulinus | reverse complement strand
GTATTTGAAAGGCAATCTTTCTCAACCAGGAGAGGAGCATGGCCAGGACAGGAAAAAAGGGAAGCGTGACAAAGGAGAAGAAAAACAGAGAGCAAGAAAGAAGAGGATAACCAAGGTAATCAATCATTCGAACAGAAGAAGTGAGGGGTAAAACAGCTTGGTGGTTTTTCCACCACAGAAAAATGAGAGAAAAAGAAACGGCAGGAAGAAACAGACGAGTTGTAGGTCAAAGACCACAACTTTCCGCGCTGCATGTATGCGTTCTTTATGCAGATATAGACCGTAATTTTCTTTTAACAAACAAATCTCATGGCTGGCACTGTAATGGCCCACTACGTGCAGGAGAAGTGATCTGTCTCTAACAGGAACAGGCCCCAAATGGAACATTCCAAGCCGACGGAGCAGGGCTCAAATTGAAGATTCCAAACCGACGGAAACTCCAGGCAATCCACGCTTGTTATACAGAGCTGACGAGACATCTGGCTGGACGCAGTTAAATACTACATCTTACAAGACACGAGGGAATGCAGTCTTCATACGCGACGCACGAACCAGTTTAGAAGTACTTCGACAAATCCTTTGTGGACTGGACGAATGAAATTGAAAAGGGAAATTTCCAAGTGCTGGGAGAGAGCGAGAGGAAGGGAGATACACAGAGATCGAGGAAATGGAGATACGGGAACATCAGAGGAGAGGACGATGATCAATGTGAAAGAATGGAGCTTGGGGCGAGAGTGAGGGTGGGAGACAGACGGAGGGAGGGGAAGTGGAGTGAGACAAGCTTTGAATATGAAAAAGTACTTTGAGATATGAAAAAACAGATAAAAAGAGAAATAAACACAAGCAAAAAAGGGGGGGGGGGGGGGGGGGGGGGGGGGGGGGGGGGGGGTCAGGGGGGAAGAGTTAAAAACACCCAGTCACAAGACTATGACAGAACGAAAGCTACAATCCGAAAGACGTTACACGAAACTTACAATTCAAGCAAAATGTAGGTACCGGTCTCATCGCAAAAGACTTGCCGAAGAACATATTTCTAAAACAAACTCTAAAAAGGCGCTTGCAATTAATTATTCGTGCATCCCAGCAGTGCCATGACTCTTCAGGCGAGGCACTAGTAAAGGGTATGCAGCCCCCGGGCTGCTTCCCTCGTCAAAACATATCCCCAGCAACTACGTTTCTGCCACAGGCCAACACTGGACTGTTTTAAAACCAAACTTTGTAAGGTCTTTCCCTGGTTGCGGAAGATTCTGCAGTAAAATGAAGATACCCGTCCATCTCATTTACTTTCACCACGCCTCTCGACTCTCCTCTCTTACGAAATTGTTGCATAAATCGGATCTTTTCTATCTTTCAGGTTTGACTGCTCACGCTTAATGATGTCCACGGAGTCTGCTGACTGTTCATGCTTAGTTATGCCCAATGAGTATGCAGCTGGCGCAGGAAAAGCTAGTATTATACAAACAGAGAGATTCAGACGAAAAAGATCAAGGAGAAAAAGAGAGCAGAAAGATAAAGGGAGAGCGGGTGGGAGATGAGTGGAAAACTAAAGAGAGAGAGAGAGAGAGAGAGAGAGAGAGAGAGAGACAGACAGACAGACAGACAGACAGACAGACAGAGGAACTAGCAAAAAGGCAGTGAAAAATGCAAAAACCGCCATGACAAAACAAATTAAATGAAATAAAACACTACGACAGGAGACACTTATTTTTCTTTTCTTTTTTCTTTCTTCTTTAAGCTTTGCAAGGGAAGTTGTTTTGTCCATTTTGGAAAGTACGACAGGGTGCAAATGCAAAATAATTACGTTGCAATACAACATCAAATTACTTTTATTGATCAATGTAAATAAGTAAAATGACTTACAGAAACACAGCTGCAACCAGAACAACAGCAGTATCAGTAACAAAATCTAATATCATAATATAATCCTTTTTTTTCAATCTATCCGGTCATAATGAATCCGATCTGGTAGTTATGAATAATATATAGGAAGACACATTGTAAGCAATGTAACCACATGCTTATACTCTTTTGTATGAAACATTTAACACAGATATTGGTCTCCAGGTTTCTATTTCTTTTAATGGGCTGTTTTGATTGTTCATCTTTCTGGAGACAATTAGTAACGCCCTGGTACTGAGTCGCACAGAAATCCGCCTTCATTAACAACGTACCAGTAAATGTCCAGAATCAACAAAATGTCAAACTACAATTCTATTGTAAAGCCCTCTGGACCAGGACTCTTATAAATAGTTCATATTCTTCAAACAGAAACTGCTTCTTAAATGCTACCCTCATATGTTTCCCTCGTCAGCTGACAGCACGGGAGTGTCCACATCCTCTACATCCACAGTTGCTGAAAAAAAATCCGAACTCCTCTAAATACAGCCCTCTGGATAAACAAGTGCCCTCGATCCTTTCTAAAACTGGTTGATTTCTAAAAAAAAAAAAAAAAAAAAAAAAAAAAGTTCTTTTTTTTTTTTTCGTGTTCTGAAAAAGCATGATGTAATCTTTTCGACAACCTGATGCCACTTGGCCCCCGATCTAACAGCCATACCTTCCGATTTTTTATTCCTAGGTTCTTGTACTTCGTTCTGCACTTGCTCAATTTCATAGCCAGATTTCTCCGACACAGATTTTCTTTTTAATCAAGGTCTGTTAAATCTTTCAACAGTTTTTCCTTTATCTTGCTGTGTTTTGTCGCTTTTTTTAACGAGGAGTAATATACGGTTTTCCCACGTCTTTCCACCGGAAGAATAATAAAAAAAAAATCTGTGATTAGTTATTGTAAACTGGGAACACTGTGACGTGAAATCTTGTAAGTTTTCAAAATGACAATATTGCCATACTTCGTAAACCAGCCCTCTCACTGCTGACAGTGAACACCTGAGTACGTTGTTCTTCCATGTAACGTTCATCAATTTAGTTCACAAAGATTCATATACATGACATATATCACTGAATCTATGAAGACATAAAAACAAAACATTTGAATGAAACTTGATTCTCCAAATGTATAATATTCAAGATAACACCTACAGGTATTTGGTTCATACATGCATCCGTCATTCACGGTCCAGTCCCCCATTTTAAACAAAATCATGATAAAAAACACACACACACACACACACACACACACACACACCACACACACACACACACACACACATGCGCACGCGCACACCACACACACACACACACACACACACACACACACACACACACACACACACACACAGTGAGAAAGAGAGGAGGTGGGGGCTTGGGAGAGGAAGAGAGAATAATTAAACACCGAAAACACAATCAGTTGTACCGACCAGACTGAAAATGAGTTGTTTCTAGATATACCTCCCAAGAATCCTTCATTCAAGCTCGGCAATTGTATGCTCATTCTTCATGCCCTCTGGTTCGTGTGGAAAAACACTCATCAAGGCTACAGTCAAAACACCCTCTCTCAGAATATACGGAACCCTGGGAACTGTGGTCCTGTCATTGTCTGTCACGTGACTAATTTGAAGTCACGTAATAAGCAGTTTTATCCCCATTATGCACGAAATCCTCACTCTCCTCCTAAAGCGCTTGATTTTATTTACTGACATTCAAAAACTCGAAGCTGAAGCTTAGCGGACAAGAAAGAGAGAGAGAGAGAGAGAGAGAGAGAGAGAGAGAGAGAGAGAGAGAGGGAGAGAGACAGAGAGACAGAGACAGAGAGAGGGAGAGAGAGGAGAGGAGAGAGAGGAGAGAGGGAGGAGAGGGAGGAGAGAGAGAGAGGAGAGAGGAGAGGGAGGAGAGAGAGAGAGAGGAGAGAGAGAGGAGGAGAGAGAGAGAGAGAGAGAGAGAGAGAGAGAGAGATGGAGAGAAGAGAAAAGAGAGAGAGGAGGATGGAAAAAAAAGAGAGGGAGGAGAAAGAGAGAGAGGGCGAGAGACAGAAAACAGAAATGAAAAAGGCAGAGACAGAGACTGAGAGGGGAGGAGAGAGAGAGAGAGAGAGAGAGAGAGAGAGAGAGAGAGAGAGAGAGAGAGAGAGAGAGAGAGAGAGAGAGAGAGAGAGAGAGAGAGACGAATCAGACTGAACTGGTTCCTGTTGGGTTTTTCTCAGCAAGTTTGGCTCTAATCCCACACATCCCGGTAATAGCTCGGCTTTACCAGCTCTTAACTTCAAACTGAAATCTCTGGCAGGGTCAAGCAAGATAAAAGCGGCCCATCTTGTCTAAGCCAAGTAGAAACATAATATATCAAGCACAGCAAATGATAAAAAAGTGATAATTTTGAAGTCCTTCAACAATCAGCAACCGTGGCTTATGCAAGAAGAAGAGAAACAAAAAGAACTAGAGGCAATAAACACAGGTCGGTTGAGCGATATGGTCCAGAAATTCTTTCACAGATATGTGACAGTTTAAGAACCTCCGATTTTGACTTTAACCAACAGATATTTATGTCACATCGCAATTTTTGTGGTACTGACTGAAAGAAAAAAACGTACTTCAAAGGCTGTCACTTGTTCTCGAATATCAATATGTATGATCTGGATTTTAAAGTGTAAAGGCAACACCAAGTACTAAAGAGCAAATTTTAAACTTCATGCGTCCTAGACAAAATTTATACAGTGCTTCAAATACGAGCAATTGCTTTGTGCTCTCTCTCTCTCTCTCTCTCTCTCTCTCTCTCTCTCTCTCTCTCTCTCTCTCTCTCTCTCTCTCTGGCCACTAAATGTGTGTTTTTGGGGTAAAACATTACATACGCTAAATTCTTTGGAAACAAGTAAAGAAAGTGGCTAATCAAATCAATTCAATTCAAGGGACAATAAGCAAGACAGCCTGCAGTCCAAACTTTAAGGCAAATTGCTTATTCGTAAATGGAAAATATTCGTCCATCCCACTTCCCCTGAAACTCTCTTTGTCTCATGCCGAAAAAACGGATGTTAAAAATCAGCCCATTCATTACTGCATCGTTTTGCCGGTCGCAGATCTGAGAGATGTACTTGTTCACTTACGATGTTTGAC
>JADBJO010000663.1:57500-60000 GCA_016801955.1 Conus betulinus | reverse complement strand
AGTCTGTATGCACATAAAGCTTTCACGTTCAAGAGTTTGACTGTCCACAAAACTACTCAGCCCCAGTTAGACTCCTGAGTGCATGTATTGCCATTTAGCTAAAAAGATCAAAGTAAAAAAAAACCCCTTCGGTCGTTTCCGAATCGTGAAGTTGCGTTTGCAGTGCAAGAAAATTTTGCAGATGAAAAGTTTAAGCCGATGTGTAGAATTGGAACGTTTGGGAAAACAAAATCAATTAGGCTCAGCAAAATAGTGGAGAAGCAGTTCAAGAGATATGGCGTGACCTTTATGTGTGATATAGTTTAAACATTCTTTCTGAACACCTGGTACACATTGAATTTTTATTCAGTACAATCTTTCACATCAGTAATTGTTGTTTTCCAGCATGCATTCGCACCTTGTGCTCCTCCATCGATGACAATGACGAGGAGGAGGGTGAAGACGATAATGACAAGAACCACAAATTTACAACACAAACTACACCACAAATTAACAAACAATGTCCGCACCTCTACAAGTTCGAGACACAAAGAAATAAAACGAATATTTTTTACACTTCTACAATTCTGAGGCGAGGAATAAACAAATTTGCCAGTGTTATATACATCTTCTGAAAAAAAACATCTCAAGGTAAAAAAACAATATTATGACGGCAGCACGAACCATAGACGAGAAGAGTGGCAGAATCAGACAGCCGTCTGGAGGCCAGGTTGACGGCTCCACACGTGTAGTTGCCGCTGTCCTGAAGGCGGGCCTGGTGATGATGAGGCTGCCCTCACTGGAGATGATCAGATTGTAGTCCCTGTGCACCTTCAGCTCCACGTTGTCCTTCAGCCAGAACACCTGGACAGGACAACAGAGATATGCAACACTGACTTGACCACAATACTGGAGATGATCAGGTTGTAGTCCCTGTGCACCTTCAGCTCCACGTTGTCCTTCAGCCAGAACACCTGGAGAGGACGACACAAGATGGCATTGACTTAACCACAATAACTGGTACAGATAGTACAGTGGTTAGAGTAAGGTTCACAACACTGATTTTAATCTCAACGCCTTGTACAGATATACACAACACTGACTTCGACCTCAACACTTGGTCAGATAATGAGGTTCACAACACTGACGTCGACCACAACACCTGGTGGTGTGAGTAGTAAGTACAGTGGTTTGAGTAAGGTGTACAACATTGACTTTAACTACAACACATGGTACAGTGCTGTGGTATTCAGCCATATTATCACCCCCACCCTCCTCTTTCTATGCACCAAAAACATGACGTCATCTAATTGGCAGGAAGTGCCCTAGGTATTAATCGCCGTAGTAAGAATAGAAATGCATTTTATTACCGTGGTTAAACTCGCTTTACTGTTGATGTAAATTATGTATTTGTACCATGGCTTAGGACAGGCCAGGAGAGAGGGGGTGCATGGTGGATCGAAAAGCATGCGAGTAGAGTCTTCTAATGGAGGATGAGGTAAACAGAGTGCAAGGCTGAACTGTCAGGACACACACACACACACACACACACACACACACACACACACACACACACACATACACGAGAGAGAGAGAGAGAGAGAGAGAGAGAGAGAGAGAGAGAGAGAGAGAGAGAGAGAGGAGGGGCACGTCACGTCATCAATTAATGAGAGTTCAGCGCAGTGACTTTCTCGTAACTAATATGCTGATGAAGGGAGCAGTGTCGGTTCGTATTCAAAACACAAATCTGGGTTCACTCATCAAAGATGAGTAAGCGGGAATGAAAAATAATGAAACGGAACCTTCTTCCCCCCTCCTTGCCTTAAGCAACATCCTATGCGCAGTGGGCGGGTTGGGGGGGAGGGGGCTAACTGCTTGGGATGAAGAACATTTGTGGAGTTTATTCTCAGTTCGTTAAATGAAGGAAACACGCACAGAAAAAAGCCTGCTCCCCACAACCACCCACCCCCACACCCAACACACACACACAACTCACGCGCGTGGACGCGCACATTCACATTCATTTATTTTCATACTGAGCTCCCATAAATAACATATGTCAGTCATCTGGATATGGCTTTATGTGTGTGTGTGTGTGTGTGTGTGTGTGTGTGTGTGTGTGTGTGTGTGTGTGTGTGTGTGTGTGTGTGTGTGTGTGTGTGTCTGTCTGTCTGTCTGTGTGTCTGTGTTTGTGTGTGTCTGTGTGTGTGTGTGTGTGTGTGTGTGTGTGTGTGTGTGTGTGTGTGTGTTTGTGTGTGCGCGCGCACGCACGCGCGCGTGCTCGCGTGTGTGCGCGTATGAACGCACACGTGTATAATTTGTATGCGTGTTTTTTGACAACGTATATTTCATTGAAGTTGGTGACATTTTCCATTATTATTATTTTGGAGAGGAGGGGTGGTGAGTTGGAGAGACAGGGTGCCAAGGTAGGATTAGGTGGGGAGGGGGGTAATGGTGGAAGGTGGGAAGAAGTGACGGAACGGGGTGAGGGGCGGTTGGCTTATTTTGTTTCGCCGGGATC
>JADBJO010000663.1:47500-52500 GCA_016801955.1 Conus betulinus | reverse complement strand
TGCAAGGCTGTTTGGCTTGCTGCTGCTTTCCTGATCAGTTTAATTTTGTACACTTTTTATTTAATTTCGGTTTGACCCCACACAGGCATGTTCACGCGAGTGCATACGCACGTATATGCGCACAAGCATGAGCACAAACGTTCACACGCGCCTACACGCACGCACGCACGCGCACACACACATACGCACGGAGAAGTGAAAGTAGGGATAAAGAAGTGGAAGAACAGAGAGAGAGAGAGAGAGAGAGAGAGAGAGAGAGAGAGAGAGAGAGAGGAGAGGGAGAGAGAGAGAGAGAGAGACAAACAGACGGACAGAGACAGACAGAGAGACGGACGGACGGACAGACAGACAGTCAGAGACAGACGGACGGACATATAGACAGACAGGCCAGAGACGACTGACAGAGAGACAGAAACAGAGAGTTTTAATGATTTTATGAAAAGATGACAGGCTCCTCTCAACTGTTGAGTATATAAAACAGAAACAATCACCTACAGACACATTCAAAATGTCAACAAATGATTCGGCAGACATGCCCAAATATGTACAGTGAGGCACAGTAACAAAAATAAAGTACGTAGTATGAAAAAAAAACTGTGAATCTGAATCGTGGCATAACAATTAGATGAAAAAAAAAGATGTTAAAGAAGAGGCACAACGAACGATAAAAGAAATAATGAAAACAAAAATGGACAAGTCAGTATGCACAGACACACCAGTAACGGAATGAAAACAGAAAAGAATTTACACACATGCACAAACAGTCACAATAATAAGAGACATAATCAGACAAGGGCAAAATGTGCAAATCTGAGCGCACAGTCACAATATAATAAGATACACTAAAAGCAAGAAAACACCGAACAAATAACACCCCAATTTCAGGTGAACCAAGCAAAAGAAACTGATCAAAAACTCCCATTCTACTTGAAACCACACCCCAAACCCTTCCTTCTGCGCATGACCTTGAGAGTTTTGCTTTAAACACGCATTTTTGTTTTCCTTTTCGCAACCAGTCATACCAAAGAAAATGGAGGGGGAAAGTCCGCTCTCTGGGGTTCACTGTCACTGCCACTGACCCTTAAAACTGCCAGAGCGATGCGGGCACAACACTGATGAACGCTTCACCAGAGCTCCCCCTCTGACAGTGGCAGGCAAGCGCTTGGGATGCAGCAATGCTCTTGCCGGTCCACTTAGCACTGTTGTCTGTCAAACTATTTCTATGTCTGCCCAATGAAATCTCGGGCAAAACTGAAACGAATCGCTCAGAACGAAGATGAAGCTTTTGAATACAGTTGTTGTCCATCTACCTATTCCTATTCGAATCATGAACTCTGCCTGTAGAACCACAAAGAGAAGATCCAAGCAGTGAAGATGAGATGCGTCAGAAGAGCATCATGGTTTCTCTTATACTGAGCATGTTACCAACGGTAAAGTCAGCTGAACCATCAGGCACCATTCCGGGGCCCGGAACAGCTAAGCTGGTAGAGCAGCGGATTCGTAATCCCAGTGACCTTGCTGCTGCGAGTTCGAATCTCCGCCGAGACGTTTCGGTACAGGTGGAGTGAAGGGGGAGTGGGGTGGTGTGGGGGGGGGGGGGGGGGGGGTTTTCTGTCGGAGTTGATATTGGTTCTGAGTCCATTCCTTGAAAAGTCCATCCAGTTAGATTATACACCGAGGTTCTGTGTGAGGACGCACGCATAAAAATCTTACACACACGTGAAATCCGGTCACCAACATTCGGAAGAGCTGTTTGGCCGTTGGTATGGATGACACGTTACATATAGCATGCACCTGTGTGAAAAGTCGAAACAACGAAGGTTGAAAGAAATAAGTGACTTATACTGACTGAATGACAAGGGAAACAACTGAAGATAGTGCTAGCAGGCAGCTCTTTTGTCGGCTCTGCCCGGATAGGCAACCTGTAATGTAAACGAGAACTTGGATTGTAAAGCGCGTAGAACCTGGTACCTAACCGAGGATAGGCGCTATATAAGTACTGTTGACAATGACAGTGTCATTCACTGTGACGAGGAAGAGGTCTCTGGGCTAGGCATCTCAAAGGCCTTAACATACATGGAGGCATTCAGTTTGTAGCTTCCAGCTGGAAGAAGAAAAATATTTGAAAATCGTTAGGGCTTACACTATTTTCAAAGAACAATTTGTTTTAATCTTCAGTGAATCCAAGACGACATATGGTGAAATCCACTTCAGTTTATATTTGACTTATGCAGAAAGACAGACACGTGTAAAGACTGAAACGCTTCACTGAGGAAGATAATGTTATTACTCAAGTAAGACAGTGGGTCAACTAAACTGAATGAGAACACCATATCAGTATCATAATGATACACATTCAACAAACACGTGCGCTGGAATGATTACATCGATCAAAGACATGCATATCCGTGTTGAGATAATTGTTTACTGCAAATTATTGTATTTTGCTGTGGACGTTACACGTATTCAAATTTAAATTATTGTTCTAACTCACTTCACTTATATGTGTGTGTGTGTGTATGCTGACATATCTCCTTTATTATCCCATATGATTATAGGACGCCGTACGTCAAAGTTATTTTGAATATACATTGCGTTATAAATTGTCCTTTGTAACTATTGTTATCACTTCCTATGCTGTTGTAAATCACAGCTTTTCAATGAGGTTCAAAGAAATCTGCTGTTACCCTAAAAAGAAGCTTCTATTTGGTGCGACAAACGATAAAAATTCTTCAAAAACAAACAGCACCAGCGCAAAAACAAAAGGACAGCAGAGACAGACAAACAGGCAGGCAGGCAGTGTGAAAAGGGGGAGACGGACAGAGACAAACATCAAGGCAGGAACAGACATAAGAACATACACACACAGTCGGGAGGGAAGCAACAATAAACAGCCCAGCGAACCACTCGGCACAGCCTCACCAGACTGCCGGCACAGGTGAAGGTGATCTGTATGGCAGGTGTGGCCCGGCAGGTGAGAATGGCGGGCTTGTTCCGCACCAGGTAATAGTTGGCATCGGGCTGTTGGACCCACTCTGGCATCCCCTGCTTCAGGGGGTCGCTGCTGCCGAAGGAAAAGTCACCTGCAACGACGGCGATTAAAACCAAAGAATTAGCCTTTTTTGTTTAATGACACCATCGACTGCTTCGTGTTGAGGCTGATAAGGTGTGCTGGCTAGCAGCAAACAACTCCACTGTCATAATAATAAAATGATCAGGCAAGCAGTGAACAAGTTCTTGGTCACAGATACAAAATGTGCCGGCAAGCGACAAGTAAGTCATAAATATTAGTTACTACGGTGAGCAACAAACAAGTCTCTGGTCATGAAGAACGAAAAGTGCAGGCGAGCAATGAATAAGTTCATTGACATACAAACAAAATATGCAAACCATTAACTAATAAATCCTTGGTCACAGATATAGAATATGCGGACAAACAACAAACAAGATGTCGTTCGTCATAGAAATGAAATGTGCATACAAATAGCAAACCTGTCCATGGTCACGAACATGAAATGTGCGGGCAAGCAACAAACAAGTCTTCTTCAGTCATGAATATAAAGCGTGAAGGCAGGCAACGGGCCCCAAGTCACAGAAAATGTGTAAGCCAGCAACAAACAAGTCCTTTGTCTTAATTTTTTTTTAAATGCGCCGGCTTGTAACAAACAAGTCTATTATCATAGAAATAAGACTTGCATGCAAGTAACAAAGAAGACCATAATAATGATAAGGAGGTGTAGTGCAGGCAAGCTACCAAAAACGTCCGTGATCGCAAGTTAAAAGTGTACAGGCTCGCAAAAAATCATAATCTTGACAGCAAAGTATGCTGGCAAGTAAACTGATACTCATGAAAATAAGGTTAGTGACAAAAAAGTCAGTGATGTCATTATAGCGTAAAGACAAGCAACAAAACAAGTCACTTGCATGACTTTAATGCGTACAAGCAATCAAGAAACAAGTATGAAAACAAAGCGCGCAGCAAACACGTTACAGCCATGAGTATAAAACGTCCAGACAAGGGACAAAAACATGTCATGGCCAAGACAGTTAAGGATGTGGGTATGTACATACAATAAAGTATACGCCAGGTAAAAAACACGGACGTCCTGAAAATGAAGTGTGCACACAAGCACCTCCACAGTCGACAGTTTATATGTAAAATAACATTTGAACGAATGTAATAAAACAACACGCATAATTAAAAAAAAAAAAGCCTAGTGGTTAACGTATCTCCTTCCACTGGAGATATTTCTAGTGTCAGTTCCTCACTGCACACGTGTGTGTGTGTGTGTGTGTGTGTGTGTGTGTGTGTGTGTGTGTGTGTGGGGGTGGGTGTGTGTGTGTGTGTGTGTGTGTGTGTGTGTGTGTGTGTGTGTGTGTGTGTGTGTGTGTGTGTGTACGTATGTGTGTACGTGTGTGTGTGTGTTTTTTTTTTTCACCGATACGATATAACGTGAATCATTGTCTGAATTTTAACCCGCCTAACGCGAGTCGCTACAGAAACCTTTCTTTATCAATTAACACTTTTTATTTTTGACAGAGATCAAAACATTTCCTCTGACATGTTGTGAAAACGTGATTTCTGTAACACGCTTGAAAATTTGGTTCCGTAGAAAACGTTTTGGTGTATTTATCGAACTGCGTAATATAGACATTCTTGTTCAATTTAATCGACGTTTCCGAATTGTCGCACTCACTGCAGAATTCTAAACTGAAACTGTTTTTAGTTTTCCATTTAGCCCGACAGTTTACTGCATCATCTCCAGCTGCCCCAGTTACATCACTCCACTATCGCTCATTACGTGCGTCGACTCTGGAGTTACAATCTTCCCATTTACCAATGGACGTTTAGACTTACCATAGCCGACGCTGTTGTGATTTGTTGTGGGCCGAATAGCGGTTTTGCCGTTTAAGTTGCATAAGGGCGGTAACAAGCACAATTTAAACTCTCGTGTGCGACGTAGACTGGAATGTTCGGCTTAAAAAACTGCTACTGTCAG
>JADBJO010000663.1:37500-42500 GCA_016801955.1 Conus betulinus | reverse complement strand
TGTTCTCCTATTTTCGGTGATTTGGGGGTACCTTAATGTAGTATCAATCGCTCCCGGTGTCAGATTTGGACCTGCTGAAAACATTGCATTTACTGAAGCATACTGGTGGGTGTGAATTCAGATTTGGATGCCAGAAGTTCAGTTACTGTTTGACGATGTCGCCAGTGTCTACACTGCGGCTGGACAGAAACCTGCGTCCAGTCTATGGTGTATATGCTAATATCGAACAATCGTGTCGTTTTTTAGTTTTAGGTGTAAGTTAATATCGAACAATCAGACACAGACGTGTTTAACGTTGATCAGTCATTGACAACCAGTTTTGTCCCGTGTCTGAGAAACTTCTTTTTTTTTTTTTCCTGCTTATTTTCTTTTCTGTATTTATTAGCTAATCTAACCAGCAGGGCTTGATGAAGAAAAAGAGATGGTTTTTTTTTTTTGGGGGGGGGTTTGTTTGTTTTTGTTTTGCTTTGTTTTTTTGTCAGGTAAAATTTTTATCAGGTTCAAATCTCTATGTTCCAGTAATATGTTCTCCATATTCGGGATTTGTGTTGTGCCCGATAACTCTGTTCCACTCATCAGTTTAGTACATCTTCACATCGAGTGTTCGGTAAAGCGTTCAGCTTCACAGCTACAGGCTGAGGGGTTGAGCTCCACCTCAGATCTTCCTACAGACTTCCTATTCATCCAGCATCGTGTTATTGATCGCAAGACGCCGGTCTCTCTCTCTCTCTCTCTCTCTCTCTCTCTCTCTCTCTCTCTCTCTCTCTCTCTCAGACTTTTGTAACGGGCAATTTGAACTCATACGGTAGCCTTTTGCATGGACATACTTAATTTTGTTTTCTTTAAAACAACTTTTATTATTTGTTTAGGATACTCATAATCTTTGTTCTTAACGTACGCCCATGAATATTTTTGTTATTATTTTGTTTGTACTTTTTGTCAGTATCCAGATCCTCCTGTTTTCTTTGTGCTGGACTCAGGGATGTGGCACAGCCTTTCCACATCCCTTTTTGTGAGGGTCTGGATAGAAACAAACCTACGGTGCATTAAGCAGCATGCTGTAGCAGTACTCTAAACCTGGGGATGGTCAAAGAATACGTTGACCCCATGAGACCTTTTCATTCACACAATGTGCCTGAAAAGAGTAAATCAGACTCATAACTCAAAAACACGTGGACTGTAAAATCACTTGGGACAGTACCAGGACAAAAGAAAACACACACACACACACACACACACACAACACACACACACACACACACACACACACACACACACACACACACACACACACACACACACACACACACACACACACACACACACACACACACACACACACACACACACATCGAGCCAATGCCACCTTGACTCTGAAAGTGTATCAGGACTCATGCCCCAAACATGAGCTACATTCCTTATCTCCGTCTGCCATTATCACCTCCAGGGCTCGCAGAAAGCGCTGTGAAGACCAGAGCCGACATAATACGGTTAAAAAAAAAAAAAAATGGAATACTGAAAGAATCCAAGTTGCCAATATCAGTACCTGACTGGACATGAGACCTGACTGGCTGGTCGGCAAACATTGTTCGCTTCACGGTGCCAGCTCACCTGCCTTCTGTACGGTGCAAATAGACAGCTACCGTCAATAGTGGTCTAATGAAGTCAGCAGTGCATCAAAATACATATAGTCAACATGAACGTTGTTAATAATCCTTCCACAATGGAGTCCCCGTCCCCTCTGTGTGTGTGTGTGTGTGTGTGTGTGTGTGTGTGTGTGTGTGTGTGTGTGTGTGTGTGTGTGTGTCTGTCTGTCTGTCTGTCTGTTTAGAGAGAGAGAGAGAGAGAGAGAGAGAGAGAGAGAGAGGTAAAGGGGTGGGCGCAGTAAACATGGTGATTTGAAAATATCTGCGAAACTTCTCTCAAGCCGACCTGGGTATTTCAGAAAGTTTCGCTGCGTGATCCGCATTCATAAGCGAATCTTTCCACTTTCGGTGGCGAACTCGTTCGCGGTTGAAGTCTCATACTTGAGCAAGATTTTTTTTTAACACTGGAACGTCTACATTTAGCAGCAACCCATCGTTTAAAAAAAATGACACTCCTCCTCCACCCTCCACCCCAAACCGTATCCCACCGTTCTCCCTCTCGCTTCAACTCTCTCTCTCTCTCTCTCTTCTCCCCCCCCCCCCCCCCCCCCCCCCCCCCCCCCCCCCCTGATGCCCCCCTCCTACCGCCACAGATAGTTTACTCTACCAGTTTAACTGCACACCTGCACACAAGCACTTCCAGTTCGCGGCACGGACGAACCAGGCCATTTTCTGCCGATCCCCCACGTTCTTTGAAGTGTTAAACGAGCGCCAAATGAAGCAATTGATCCTGCTAAGGGGCAAAAAATCAAAGATGATGGAGGAGAAAAAAAGTTCTTGAAGACTATCATGCCATAATGAAGGGTTAGTGGCTCAGCCTGATGAAGCGTGGTCACAAAAGCGCAATATACGTGCCCCACCCGAACTTCTTTAAAACTGCAGGATGCCCTCGAGTTCCACTGACAACCTTCTACGGACAGTGCGCAAGGCCACTGGGTAAAGGAATGCACGCTACATTGCTCTGTTTTGACGAGGTAATGGTCAAACCCTTAATGGTGAAGAGGGTCGAAGGAAAAGACCATTCCTGTGTTCCGTTCACGTGTATGAGTCTGTGCCTTGCAAGATGTGTAGGAAAATGTGGACAATTTTGCTATTTTGCATAACTCATGGAAGCTGGAGAGTGTCAGTGTGCTCACTATGTAAAAACCCCTTCCATGATGTTTTTTATTTCTTGCGCTTGCTTCACTTTTGTCTTGATTTCAAAATATGTTCAAAAAATAAAAAAGAAAGAAAGAAAGAAAAAGAAGAAAGCGCGCTCAACGTGTGTGTGTGTGTGTGTGTGTGTGTGTGTGTGTGTGTGTGTGTGTGTGTGTGTGTGTGTGTGTGTGTGTGTGTGTGTGTGTGCGTGCGTGCGTGCGTGTGTGTGTGTGTGTGTGTGTGTGTGTGTGTGTGTGTGTGTGTGTGTGTGTGTGTGTGTGTGTGTGTGTGTGTGTGTGCTTTGCGGAGAAAGACATACAGGACTAAGAGAGGAGTCACTACCTGAGCTGCCCTTTATCCCTATTAAAAAAAAAAAAGTCAGCCGATTTTCCCTTATTTTTAAACCGTCTTCTCCCATGACGGTTTCCGCAAAAACAGAATTTTAATAGACAACTAGTGGCATGCTGCCATCTTTCGTGTCAGCACCGTTGGCCTACAAGACATCAAGGTTTCACCCTCTCTCTCTCTCTCTCTCTCTCTCTCTCTCTCCCCCTCCCACCTCTCTATTTCTCTCACTGTGTGTGTGTGTGTGTGTGTGTGTGTGTGTGTGTGTGTGTGTGTGTGTGTGTGTGTGTGTGTGTGTGTGTGTGTATGCAGATATATCTGTGCATGAATGTGAGAGACAGCGAGAGAGAGGGGGAGACAGAGACAGACAGAGAAAGTCAGTGTGTGCGTGTGTAAGAGAGAAAGAGAGTGTGTGTATGTGTGTGTGTGTGTGTGTGTGTGTGTGTGTGTGTGTGTGTGTGTGTGTGTGTGTGTGTGTGTGTGTGTATGTGTGTGTGTGTGTATACACAGACAAACAGATATATCTAAAACCGGGGCGGGCAAACTGGAAAAAGAGTGCGCATATCAGGAGTAACAACAACAGCCAGGCACGGCATCGGATTGGACGATGAGGCGCATTTCGTTTACCTTGATATTTATCCGACTTTTGAACGCGGGTCAAGAACAGGAAAGCGCGTGCAGGTGCCAGATGCCTCCTGGCACACATTTCACTGACTGAGGATTGTCATCTGCATGAGTCCTCCCAGCTGCCCTGTCTTCCCATCACCCACGCATGCCAGTATTTCCCGATCTCTCCCTGCAATGCTCCCCTCTCCTTCCATCTCCCCATTCCTAGATTATAACCAGAGGAGTGACTGTAAATGTCAAAGTTCTTGACATATCACGCGATAGAGATGGGGGCTAGTCGATTGGGCTTAATACCGTTGACGCCTTGAGAAATCGTGTAATGGACGTTCAGTGCTGGTCGCAGAATCATGAAGACGACCAAAGTTACAAAAGGTTCTGCCCTCGCCACAGCGATGGTGCCTGGAGAAAAATGTCCTAAAATCCTAACCTCTCTCTCTCTCTCTCTCTCTCTCTCTCTCTCTCTCTCTCTCTCTCTCTCTCTCTCTCTCTCTCTCTCTCTCTCTCTCTCTCTCTCCGCTCCACCCCCATTCATGTTTTCAACGATTTTAATTCTATTCAGTCCAAGGGGGAATGACAGATTTGTTGAGTTCATACATAATTCTTACGATGATATCTTTACTTAGCGTTAGACTACCACTATATTAAATGTAATCAAGAAAGTGAATCGCATTTAGTCAGTTGTTTGTGTGTTTGTTTTCAGAACAATTTCTCGAGGAAAATGAGTATGAGGCCAAAAGAGACCGCTTCTAACCAAAAATACAAAACTTCCGGTACGCACTCGCATATGAACACCAGATGGAAAAAAACAGTTGTGATTTACGAGCTGTTTCGTGGAATATCAGTTAGCAGCCGGGATGAATTCAAAATATCACACACACACACACACACACACACACACACACACACACACACACACACACACACACACACACACACACATTACCTTAACCATTCAGATAGGTGGGACTAT
Organism: Conus betulinus; assembly: GCA_016801955.1. Taxonomy (NCBI): domain Eukaryota; kingdom Metazoa; phylum Mollusca; class Gastropoda; order Neogastropoda; family Conidae; genus Conus; species Conus betulinus. Next base: position 37,775 of record JADBJO010000663.1, on the reverse strand, counting down.
TGGATATAAAATCTGGAGATGGTGCTGTACACAGTGTTACAGTAAGCACCTGTGTACTTTCATGAAAATCCGTTTGTGACTTTCTAAAAAGAAGAGGAGATGCCAGCTGGAGTCATCTTGGAACCTGAACAAAGCGAACCGCCCTAATTACGCACAATCTTCCTGTACCGGCTGGTGCGTAGCGTTCTGCCTCTGGATTTCAACACCTGGTTGGTTTTGTGCCATCGTGGCCGCTCGCGTGCAAAGTACCTGAACACTGACGGTGATGAGTTCCA
>JADBJO010000663.1:5000-30000 GCA_016801955.1 Conus betulinus | reverse complement strand
ACACACACACACACACACACACACACACACATTCAGAGAGAGAGAGAGAGAAGAGGAAGCGACAGACAAGGTAATACTGGCAATTTTTATTGGCATTATCTATTCAAAGAACGCGTGCCAGTGCGGTGTATGAAAGTCGTATTACAGCGATTTGAAAATACGGACGCCTTTATTGTCTAACAGTGGTAAAAAGCTTTGACCTTGGAGAGACAGACACCTTGAATTTGGAGTGACAGAGACAGACAGACAGGGAAGAAGAAGAAGCAAAGGGAAGCATAGATAAAGAGGTGTGTGTGTGCATGTGTGTGTGTGTGTGTGTGTGTGTTGTGTGTGTCAGACTTATGTGTTCCTGTGTGTGCAGAACAGTGTTGTGTTGATATCAGAAATTATTCCTCGGAAGTGCAGAACAGTATAAGAAAAGTGGTCACAGATTGTTGTATAACTGCGTGCGTGCGTGCGTGCGTGCGTGCGTGCGTGCGTGCGTGCGTGCGTGCGTGTGTGTGTGTGTGTGTGTGTGTGCGCGCCGCGCCTTACTGTTACCCTTATTTGAACATAGCATTTATACTGCTTGGTAAATACGCACAGATCTTGAAAAAAAAGGGTTCTTGTTGCAGACGATATGCTCAGTCAGACGCTTTCCCTTTACATATCCTTGTTTATCGCAGCCAATCATCTAAGACCTTATGTTTAGTTTGTACACATCTCATCGCCCTACTCTCGGTGGTCTCTCCCGAATTCTTGAATGATTGTAACATTGTCTTTTGAGATCTACCTTTAAAAAACACAGAGAAATATGCCCGGAAACAGCGCGTACACGTTGCTTTACTGTAATCCATCGTTAAGCAAGTATTACACGTGAAATAGGCGAATCCCGAGACTCAACATTAATCACTCGGGAACCCAAACTGAGGCTACCTCATTCCCAAATATAGTATCATTTCAACAATCACAACAAACATTACGGCCAAAACTCCGCCATGCCAAACTTATTTTTTAAAACAAACAAAAGCAGTAACAGAATAATTACACATTTCATTACTGAGTTCTCTCTCTCTCTCTCTCTCTCTCTCTCTCTCTCTCTCTCTCTCTCTCTCTGTCAAAAATAGTGATTTTTTAAAACTGCTGCGTGCAGAAAGAACGCAGATATGAACCTGAAATACAGCACACACACACACACACACACACACACACACACACACACACACACACACACACACACTCCGCGCATTCACGCAAGTGCACACGCACACACGTACACTACAGGCAGTATGAAACCATTCAAAAAGCTAACACATTTTTTTAATCCCAGTAAAATGAAAACATCCAATTTCGAGCAAAAGTACGTCTGAGATACACACCTTCAGACTTTGAAAGGGACAAGAGACCGCACACTTCGTGCTGGTGCTTTTTACCGTTACTGATTGTGTTCGCTTCCGGCGAACGTTAACAACTAGAGACTAACTTGAAGACGGTCATGTTACTATTACAACAATGGTAACGATGCGACTAAACAAAAAGTCTGGCGTGCTATAGTTTGTATGAGAAAGAAAATTGTGTGTGTGTGTGTGTGTGTGTGTGTGTGTGTGTGTGTGTGTGTGTGTGTGTGTGTGTGTGTGTGAGAGAGAGAGAGAGAGAGAGAGAGAGAGAGAGAGAGAGAGAGAGAGAGAGAGAGAGAGAGAGAGAGAGAAAAGTTGTATGAAACTGTGCTAGTCTAAAAAAATGATTGAACCACAAAAGCAAAAAGACAGTGGGCGACAGTAAATGGAGAGAGAGAGAGAGAGAGAGAGGGGGAGGGAGGGGGGGGGGGGGGAGAGAGAGGCTGGCATACTATTGATTCTGCGCGAGAGAATTGTGTAAAGAGTTGCTGGAACGAAGACTGGTGATGGCCACTAAAAGCAAAACAAAACAAAAAACGAAACAAAACAAACAAACAAACAAACAAAAAAACTCAACAACAGGCGACAGTAAAGAGAGACAGACAGACAGACATATAGAAAGCGAGAGACACAAAGGGAGAGATCGAAGAGAGTGACAGAAATGAGGAATTTGTCGTCAGGATTTCAAGAAATAGAGTTTATAATACATGTGCTCCTACCAGTCCTAGCATCCCAACAGAGATGCGCTGTCTTTCAAACAACAACAACAACACCAACATATATAATTGCCCAATGTGGCTTAACAATTTAGTCGAGCTGCCAAATTAATGTTTAGGAATCTGATCAACTACGTGTTCGTACATTCGGAAAGCAAAAAAATGTATTCAGCAGATTGCTTTAGCTTCTTTCTCTCTCATCTTCAATGAATGTTAATGGCATCTCCCCCACGCCACTCAATCTGACCAAAGATGGTTCGCCCTCCGTAGAGCGTACTGTCTTTGATTCGACTCCCTTATACACAGCCACACCAGGTTCATCCTGTTATTTTCGAGAGCACAAGAAGTCCACGTGGAGCACGTTCTGACTTTTCATAGCCCTGCAAGCCAGTGAGGTTGCATTATGGCTGCAACATAGTTAAAATCACAATTAGTATAAATGAAAAAGTCAGACTGGTCATGTGGTGGTCAGTGTCAAGGCGTCACGAGACAACCCACCTGATGACAGATTGTACTACTTCTGTACCTGTTCTGATCCAACGTACACAGCTCACACCACCTACTAAGCCCTCAGCTGACGACAATTGCTTAGTCGCGGTAAAGCTGCAAGAGCAAGTCCTAGTCCGGATAGCTCCACCACGTCCATCCAACAAAATCTCCCTTCAACCTCCGACACCCGAAGATGGGGATGGAAATCGAAACTAAGGCCCATCCAGCGGGCAGGGCATGACAAACCGCTGACTTCTCGTTTGATGACGGTCAATGTGGATGAGGATGAAAGTGATATTATAAGTTTCATTCTGGCCAAGAACTAGATGACCGGGCTGTTATCCTGTTCATGCTCTCTTCCATAATATTTCCCGTGTTAACCAAACTCTAGAGGTATAGACATCCGCAGCATCAGTCAGGAAACGCTTTTCTTTTTCAACTGTGTGGTTCAAGATTTCCCATTTGAGCTCCAGCACGCCCTACGATCCTGGTTACCAGCCAGCCGAGACTGAAAATCCCACAAATGTTCACTCCTTATGGGGCGCGAACTCAAGACTTCTCAGCCTTCAGTCCACACATAGACAAATGTAGTCTGTCAAAGCGGCTGGGGTGTTTTTGTTTTTTTAGTCGATAACAAACATTTTTTCAAATGAAACACAGGATTATGTTGTCACGCAGACTCAATCACTCATTATTTTCGTTAGAACTTCACAAGAACAGGCTGGTGCCTGCCAACTATAGATAGTGGCGATTTTGGCTGGATATAATATCCGCTGAGTCCTGGGTTCAATCAAGAGCCAGCGTCAAGAACGATCATGGATGTATACAAACTTCTTTCTGTGGAAGAGTAGATGGCATACCGGTACTCTGTAAATAGTTTATGGGCTATATACTTTATAGCAAAGCCATGGTATGTATGACAAACCGTAACTGCATGCCGTAAATGAACAACTACCATCTGGTCGATTCTGTTTAGTTTTGTGATGGTTCTGAAGGACTGAGAAATGGATGTGAGCAAAATCTCGACTTTGTGAAAATAGACGAACTTTAATTTTGTTGGTTAAGTGGATCTTTCACTTGAAAGAAAAACAATCGTTTCCTTTAAAGACATCAAGAGGAGTGCATGGGTTCTCAAAAGCGTAGTGTCTGTACCTGACTTGAATTTCAGTGTTTGCAGTGGGTCTTCAGAAGACACGACATTGGCATAACTTGTACCTATGAAAAATTTAACAGAGACATCATCGAAATAAGATTAAAACTAATTAAAATCTTTCAATAAACAGCTAGAAATTATCAACAGGCCTCAAGGAAATGTCTATCATTTTGATTGGGGATCCTACAGGTTACAGTAAGTCATCGTGGGGCGAGCACAAAGAGTGAGCAAATCAGCCGATAGATATATTGTGTACATGATCGGTATTACCAAAGAGATGCGATCCACTGACACATATTCGATAACAGCTTTGAGCACCGAATGTTGAAGAAAAACAATTGCAGCTTAGTATGTCTTTCTATAAAAAACCCTTAACAATTTACTGTGAAGATCTTTTCTCATTGACAAGTAACGATCACAATTCGGAACTAGTTAAAAGAAGAGACAAAGATGGGGAGAAAAGAATAAAGACAGAAAAAAGAGATACATGTCTTCTGGGATGCTTAGCCTGGTCGGCCATATCACCTGTGGCACGAGTATACAACAGCACATTAGTAACAACTTCGAGCCAGATGATAGACGGTCGGTTGCTGGGTTTATTTTTGCATTCACAGTTACGTTCAGGGGTACTTTTTAAACCAGTCATTCGTCCTCCAAAACTTCTCTCGTTGTCTTCCATGATTGTGAAGTATCGTCTTTTCATATGTCGATTTCACTTTGACCCCATGTTTAAACTGCCATTCTGAAAACACTTGTAGGCACTTTCTCAACTTCGGACTTTGGACCTCTTAGAGGTAGAAAAAGCATCAATGCGTTTCTAAATGCCTTTGCACGCGAGCGTCAGTAATTTCGCACTGCCTCCATCTTTGATTCCAGTCACTCGCTATAGCTGCGGTTGGTTTGAAGAGGATAGTTTGGGTGTCGGAGCTCTCTCTAGGCGAGCCTTCTGGATGTGTGGGAGCTATACAGTCAAGTTCTCGCGTTTGGGTTTTATTTTTTTGCTGTCGCTGTTATTTGCTTGCCAGTTTTTGTTTCGTTCTAGTTCTGAGTGACAGTAACTGTTCTCTAGACAAGTGAACACAGACGGCCTAAACTGCAGTCCTTCTGGCCACAAAGGTCTGTCCTGCTGGTAGCAGATAACTTGAAATTGTTGCGTGTGCTGATTCCATAGCCCATGAGACTAGGAGAGACTCAGGTATATACACTCATTTCTGACATCAGTGAGTAATATTACGGTGTGTAAACACCTGGCGGTATCCATCCAGCAGGGCCAACGAAGAGTTACAACCGCAGCAGTCAGAATGGTTCCACACAAATTGTTTTATTAGGCGCTCGGTGCGTATCTGCCGTTCAAACTTCGTAGCTTTTCGTTTCGATAATTTGTAACGAATTAGTATTTTATTATTTAACACTAAATTTACTGCTATAAATTTGGCCTAGCATTCCTATAATTGCCGCATATCCAATGCTTAAAAGTTTACTCAGAGAGAATAATTTATTCACCGTTTTACTCTTCTCTGTATCTGTTTGTCTCGTCACATGGAACATCAAAAGAATCGAGGAGGAGGATAAATCTGGATCAGGCTAAACGACTCAGCGAATTCGGAGTTTTAAAACACTTTACGTTGACATCAGTTGCTACTACGGGATGAAGTACGTGTATCTGAAACGAGTAACAACAACAAACCCCGTAAAAAGCAGCATCAAAGAAGAAAATGTATGGCAGTTTTGTGCCAAGGCATAGCGTTCAAGCCAACACACTTGAAGAAAGAAAGTGAAAGTGGCCCCGCGTGTATCTTCAAAAAGCGAAATAATTCGGATGTTTAGAACCCTCTCTGACAGCCGAGTGGTGCGCGGTGCTCAGCAAATTAGATTACATTCAAAACATGTTTCTAAGAGTTTGCAATCTCACCCAGTGTGCATCCAGAAGTTTCCCCAAGGTAAAACAACTAAAAACAATCAATGAAAAGGTTCAGCCATTATGACATACTTTCCTAAAATTCTATACAGTATTCTAGGAAAACACTGTGTCAAGTTCTGAACGAAAACGCGTCTGCTGGGTCCCAAACTGGTCCTAGTTGACCGACCATACGTCATTACTACTCAGTCACGAACACATACAGTACACAAATATCACACACATGTGCAAGCACACACAAATGAGATGTGCATGCACGCATGAATAGAAATACATACACGAGCGCGCGCGCGCGCGTGCGCGCGCACACACACACACACACACACACACACACACACACACACACACACACACACACAGACAAGAGACTGAGACAGATGGCAGGACGGTGGGCAAAAGGAGGAGAGTAATGGAGCTAATGATGATGAGGAGGATGAAGTCATCAAAATCATCCTTAATTCATTTTACGATCAGATAAAACAAAACTAAAGAAGAAAAAAAACTTTCATTGCAGGAAGAACACCGGGACGGTGGGTGGGGGGAGGGGGGCGGTGGGAGGCGTGCAGTGGTAGCCAGAAAAGAAAAGAGAGAGAGAGAGAGAGAGAGAGAGAGAGAGAGAATATAAGCTGTGAAATTGCCGACCGCTTCCGTGGAAAACGCCCGCGAGGAAAGACCTCCTTGACAAGCCCATTAACTGAAGGCAAGAGTCTTCCCCTGAACAAGTACACACACAAGACAGCTCATCACTTTCCACGGTCCCAAATGTTTTACAGGAAGCTAACCGAAATTCCGCCGAAGTCGTTTCCCTTGTATGTTCTGCGGGGGTCTGTTCCCATAATCTGACAGCTAGTTGTGCTCATAGTCCTAGAAAGTATACTTCTAAGCGATATTAGGCACCATGTATTTTCCTTGCATGTCTGTACGATTTTGAAACACGCACTGTGAGTTTTAAGATATTGATAAAACAAGAAAAAGAGATTAAACGTACTTAAAATAATATGTTGTCAACCATGGGGCAAGGACTGTCATACCTTTAAAATCTACACATCTCTTTAGTCCGATCGAAACTGACATATGGGCAAGAAGCATATTTTCTCTGCACCTAATTCTCTTTTAAAGAGATTGCAAAGCTTGGATAGTAAGGCCATGAAATTAGCTCTGGGAGTTCCAGTTCATACAAACACTTATAAATGTTATAAAGAAACAAATGCATTACCACTTAATGAGAAGCGAATATTGGTCGTGTCCAAGTATATTGTCAGAAGTCTTTCTGTTGAAAATTCAGTTACTGAAGAAATACTGATGGATTCCAGTAAAGATTTTCCTAACAGTTCTAAAAACATCATATATCCAACCAATTAGAAACTACACATCTGACTTTATGTCACGTTGTAATATTGATATCACTGCAATACCAAAATTTCCTCCAATGCCTCCTTGGGAGCACCTAAATACTTCTTTTGATTACAAATACACTGTGTTCAAGAAAAGTGATAATGTAAATATCTTAACAACTGAAGTTCGTAAACATTTAGAAAACAGCTATCCAAATCATTTTAAAGTGTTTACAGATGGGTCGGTAATGGAATCCTCTGACAGTGGTTCTGGCTTTACAATACCAACTTTAAATGTCAGGAAATCATATCATTTAGGAAAGGGGGTTTAAATTTATACCTCAGAACTGTATACAATACCAAAGGCTTTGATGTATATACATGATACCCCAATTGCTTTATATAAAAATCTTACTGTGTGTTGATTCCAATTCTGTTTTACAATCACTTGAGCACTGGAACTGAATTTGATTTGATTGATTTAATTTAGAGTCTGTTCACAACGATGGTGATATTAGACAAAAAAAGAGACAAAAAAATGTAAGTAAGTGCTTATATGAGTGTGTGTGAGCGCGTGTGTGCGTGTGCGTGCGTGCGCGCGCCCGTGTGTGTGTATGTGTGCGTGAGAGAGAGAGAGAGAGAGAGAGAGAGAGAGAGAGAGAGAGAGTGTGTGTGTGTGTGTGTGTGTGTGTGTGTGTGTGTGTGTGTGTGTGTGTGCGCGCGTGTGCGCGCGCGCGCGCGCAGACACAGATGCATGACAGTTTGCCTATTAACGACCAAACAACAGTTATAAACTGATAAACAAATTGCAACAAATGAATAATAATAGAACTCGATATAGCATTTGCTATATCAATCATTTTTGGGCTGTTAAGTATTTCTTGTAAAGCCCTAAGGAAGCAACATCTATCTTTAGAACATTATATAAAGATGTTAGAATTGGGGATTCCTACGCTAATATGGCCGAAGACAACTCCTAGTTGACTTTTCTGATGCTTTTAAGCATTGTCTGGTCAACATGAAATCTACAAGTAAACGAAAGCTAGCTCCAAGTAAGCCATTTTCCAGAAATACTCGGCAGACTAAGAAAATGCCTGGTGCCGAACTCTCTCACCAAAAGAAGCAACTTTTCTTTGTGATCAGCGAGAGGACCCTGCCCTGACAACACCAGCAACGGCAGAAAATTTTGAAGAATGTTGTTCTGCACTAGGCTTTACCCCTAAGGTAGGTCTGGGTTCCGTTCCCTTGGTATTGAAAATGATTCAGGGACTATCAGAAAAAAAATAGTCTCACTAGTAAAAGCTGTGTGGGACCAAAACGGCATTACTGAAAGTCTAGTCAAGGCAAGCGTTTCCACAGCAACCAAAGAAATTCAAACTGATTCTGACTTCACCTAGCAAATGGTCACTCCAACATATGCTGACATACTGAAAATAAGATAAGAGAGTAACAAAGAGCAAAATAAATGCACAAAGAGCAAAAAGGTGGCACAAAGAGGCCAGGCCTAACACAAAAAAGTCCAGTCAGAAAAGAACAGAGAAAAAGTGACGTCATCAAAAACATGACGACAACGAAGTAGACGTCAACCTCAAACCCAGGTTTCAAACCCAGGTTAAAATTACGTCTGGAAAATTCGACGACACTCCCCGTGTTCTTTTATTGGGAAATTCCATCACGTCCAAAGTTGACGGGAGACGCTTGGGACTGTCATATGAAAAGCTTTTGCTCGGGACGCATGCTACTCTGGGATTCAAGAGTGGAGGATCCAGATCCGGATTGTGTTGTATTGCACGTTGGGCTGAATGATCTGAAAGGGAAGGATACCACTGTGTGTAGCAAAGAAATAAGAACATGTGTAGGGGACGTAAAGAATAAATTCCCAAAATCCAGGGTGGTGATAAGTCAGGTTGTCCCTGTGAGGAACAAAACGTTAGACATCAAGAGGGAACTATTCAACGCCATGACGAAGTCGAAACTGGCCGGTGAGAAAGATATCGGCTACGTTGTTCACAACCATCTTCAAGCCTCGGACAAATCAATTTTGGCCCCTGACGGTACCTACCCCACTGCAAAAGGGGCCAGCGTCATTGCGAGGACTCTGGCCAAAGAGGAGACGTGGTCATCCCCATCATCACCATGCTGGTTTCTACCTTCCACACTTCATACCTCCACGGCTATTCTAGACTGCAACGACCTCAGCGATGACCTTCTTCCTGCAGGGCATCTGAGAGCACAACTACTTTGGCTCCTTCAACATCAACGGGCCTTATTTTTGTATCCGCCACGGTGTTACTTGTTCAATTTGCTTTCTTTCAAAAGTCATAACAAATTGTTTTGAAAACATTGATTTTTAAACAGCGTTGAATGAACTTAGCTAACAATTCTTTTTGAACATTTTACAATGGAACTGCAGATCAATTGTGAAAAACTTACTTCAATTAGAAAATCACATCTATTCTAATAACTATTGCATTCTGGCCTTGCAATCCTTAAATGCTTAACCTTTTAAGTTACCTAAATTTCGTGGTTTTTATTATCCACCTTTATATGACTGCAGTGTGTCAACTAAACGGGTTCAAACTGCAATCTATGTCAGATCAGACTTGAATTACAGTCCTCTAAAGTTATTATTCAATCATTCAACTATGTCATTGAAAACTTTTTTGTTACTTCCATATCGTTAAAGGTGAACAAAGATTTCAGTATAAAACATACTTTCTGTTTACTATCCAAATAGGCCAAATGCTGACAATACCGATTGGCTAAAACATCTTCCTGATATAATTTTTCAAAAAAAGGATAATTTTGGGTGATTTCAATGCGCATTCTCCATTCTGGGAACCTGATTGCTCTGGTATATCTTGCAAATCGATTTGTTGAAAATATTGTTGATTCTAATTTAGTATTAATGAATGACGGCAGCATAACAAGAGTGCCTGATATATCAGCGCATAGGCCAACGTCCATCGATCTGACATTAACTTCTCCTAATTTGGCCATCAATGCTACTTGGACAACAGAAGATGATTCATTAGGGAGTGATCATTATCCTATTGTTGTGAAAATAAATGAGCAAATAGTTTGATGAAGAAGCAGAAGTCGAAGATAGAATACCAAAGTTTTTATATAATAATGCAAATGGAGTTTATATGAGTCAACCCTTCTATCTATATCGCAGCATTATTGAACACGAAGATATTGAAGTGTTTTATTACAACTTTAGAAAAGCTATTATAACTGCAGCTGAGAAATCAAGGCCAAAGTGTAAATCTTGTATAGATAAAAAAATATCGAGGAAATAGTTCGTGGAATGAAGAATGTGCAGAAAGCCGTATCTAATAAAAAGAAAACATACAAAACATGGCTCAAAAATAGAACTGATAAAAACTTTATTGAAATAAAACGTGCAAAAAGCCACAGTAACAGGGTTGTCGCAAAAGCAAAACGTCTCTATTTCAGTCATTTTTGTCATTCAGAAATATCTTCATCTAAGGACATGCACAGAGTATGGAAAAAGGTAAAGAAATTTTTTAAAAAAACAAGTATTGTCTACCTTCATATCCTATTAAATTAGAAAAAAAAAATACTATTCCAACATCATCAGAGAAAGCTGAAGCATTCGCACAAGCTTTTCAAAAAAATAACTCATCAACTTGACTACATACAGATACCAAAAGTTACAGAGAACCAGAGGGGAAAAAGGATACCTACTGTGATCCCACACCCAGATCCAAACCATTACTTAAATGCATCTATAACATTTGAAGAATTTAATTTTAATGTCATTCTCCTCGAATAAGACAGCTGTTGGATTAGATGGAATTTCATATCAGTTGTTAAGCCACTTACCTTTGTGCTGGAAGCAATTACTTCACTCGTTTTACCAATAATGTTGGTTAAATGGACTTTTTTTACTTTTCTGGAAGAGGATAGTTGTAATACCAGTTCCAAAACCAGGTAAACCTAGGTCTGTAATGATAGTTATCGACCAATATCATTAACATCTCAAACTGGAAAAATATTAGAAAATATTGTTGAAAAACGCATTTTACATTATTGCGAAAAGAATAACATTATTCCCAACAATCAAGCAGGTTTCAGAAAAGGTAGAAGTACAATCGATCACCTTGTAAAACTTGCAAGTCATGTTAAAAAACAATTTGCTCGTAGAAAAAGTACACTTGATACTTTCTTTGACATCAGAAAAGCATATGATAATGTGTGACATTCTCGCTTACTTTATAAGTTGAAAAATGTTGGGATTAATGGCGCAATGTATCAGTTCATAAAATCTTTCCTATCTGAGACATCAGTTTGTGCTAGGGCTGGTAAATCTTCATTTAAAGATATTGACATTGGCATTCCCCAAGGCTCCATTATTGCGCCTGTTCTATTTACAATTCTCATTCATGATCTTCCTAAACTACTATCTAAAAATATGCATGTAGTGCAATATGCCGATGATATTGCAATGTGGATGAATACAAACATTAAAAAACAGACATATAAGAGAACCATATTATATATACAAAACTATATCAAATTGAAATTGACAAACTAAATAAATATATGAACGAAAATGGACTAGAACTATTAGGAGATAAGACACAATTATTGTTATTTAACAATGGTAAAATCCAAAAGTTTTGCCTCAACTTGAGCTGAAAAATAAAACTCTTCAATATTCCAAGAATGTTAAATTTTCTAGGCGTTCATTTCACTCCTAAATTAAACTGGAGATTCCATATTGAACTTATAAACAATGCCAGACAAAGGTGATCTTTACCACAAAAAAAAATAATCATAATCAGTGCAATCGTGGGGTCAAGATACCCAAACTCTTGTACATCTTTCTATTAGTCTGGTTCGTTCAAAATTGACTTACGGACAGGAAGTATATGTTTCAGCTTCTCAAACATTGCTTAAGCGGTTACAAAGTATAGACAGTAAACCTATTAAAGTAGCCCTTGGTGTTCCAGTGCATTCTAATACTTTTAAAACATGTGTGAAGAAGCTAATCTCCCGTCACTTGATGACCAACGCAAACTAGCAACAGCCAAATATGTAACCAGAAGTCTTTCTATATCAAATTCAGTAACAAATGAAATATTTCTTGATTCCAAATCGGATTTTCATAAAAGGGCACAGAATATTTTCACCTGCAGCCCATTCGAAATTATACTGATGATTTATTTAGAAAATGTGACATCGATATTGCATCCATTTCAAAACCTCCAACTATGCCCACAGTTCCTCAATGGGAGTATATTTCTCCAAATTTTGATTTAGATTATACTACTCTAAAAAAAAAAAAAAAAAAAAAAAAAAAAAGAAGAAGAAGAAGACAATATCAATTTGATATCAGTAGAAGCAAAAGAACATCTTGAAAACACATATCCACATCATGTTAAAATCTACACAGATGGGTCAGTTTTAGAATCTTATACAGGAGCTGGATTTGTAATTCCCGATTTAAAAGCAAAGAATCACTTTGTTTAGGAAAGAACTTTTCAGTTTTCATTGCCGAACTATATGCAATCCTTATGGCCTTATCTTGGATATCTGATTTTAATGTGGCAATTTACAGCATTCTACTCTGTGTTGACTCTAAATCTGTCTCTTTATAGCTTACGAAATTGGGATGCAAATGTAAGGAAAGTCTTAATATTTTATATAAAATCTGTTATACATTCCGTTATGGCGAAAGGAACTTTTGTAGAGTTTTGCTGGATCCCATCTCATTGTGGTATCTATGGAAATGAAATAGCTGGTAAATTAGCAAAAGAGGTTGCTGCTCTTAGAAAAAATCCAGATACTAGATTAAAACTGGATAAACATGAAATCATTTCTCTATTAGAAAATTGTATGAACAATGAAAAACTTCCTGCAAAAACGAAAGTGTTATTATGTCAAAGATCATTATCCAGTATAATTATAAAATGTGTTTAAACTCTCGTGGAAAACCAAATTTTCTAAGGATGTAGATTGCGCTTGTGGTCTCCCATTATCTGTTCCACATATTCTTTTTGAATGTTGGGGACTGAAGAGCTAGTAAAGATTTGCTTTTTAAATAAAGAATTTACTGCATTGTTTCATAACTCAGGTATAAGAATTAATTTTTGTTGGGTCCCATCTCACTGTGGTATAAAGTGGAATGAAATAGCAGACAGTCTTGCAAAAGAAGGAGCAAAAGGAAACGCTGAAAATTTATTTTAAAAAATCCCTTAGATTTGTCCTCTTGTGAATTAATCCAACTTATGAAAAAGTATATACATAAGCAGAATGTTAGTAAAAACATGGCTACTTTACCCTTGTGCCCAAGGCACATAGTTAGATTAATTCATAACTTAAGGCTGAATACTTGGAACACTAATAAATATTTTCATGGTACTACTTGTGTCTGCAGAGAAAACATTTCTGTGCATCATCTTTTGTTTGAATGCTTAGTGTTGTCCTCGCTCTGTCAGGAGGAAGGTACTGAGAGGAATAACTCTGATAATATGAATACTGTCTTATATGGTTCATGTGTTGCTGAAATTGCCATGGTTATTTCGCAGTCACAGGTTGCAAAATTTTTGTAAAGATCACAACTTTGTGTACCACTAGGGTATTTCACTTATGTAAAAATGCACATACCTGATGTTGCTTTGCAAGTACTAGATAAGTTGAGTGGGAAGGTTTTTTTTTTTTTTTTTAACAAAGGTCTAATATCTGGCGACGAAAAGACATTAAATAAACCACTGAACTGTTACTCTTAATCCCGATACATTATTCCGTCCCTCCCTATTCCTGACATTTCACTCCCCCCACTGTCTGATTCTGATGATCCACAAAGTAGCATTTGATTCGAACAGATAATCTGGGGGTAAAAAACTAGGATGCGTTCGTCGTAACAGAGAACAAAAGAACTGAAGCTATAGCACGAAGACTTTAATGAAAGTTCACGGGTGATTTATACATCCCAGAACAAACAACCGAAATACAACTGATAATTCATGTCATGAACTTTATAAAAGTACACAAAATATGGTGCACATGCGTCCCTTAACAACAATAATGAGTGTAAATTACTGCGAATCGCACAAATCAATCCATTTAATTTGTATGTTTAGGTTAGGCTGACTGTAACGAAGTCAGAATCAAATCAAGTCCTATACAACTGAAAGTTCAAGGTTGCAAGAAACAAAAGGAAAAATGATGACATCTATCAAAAGTTAAATAACTGATAGTTGCTGTGATAGCGTAGAGCGCGCGCGCGCGCGCGCGCGCGCAAGCGAGAGAGAGAGAGAAAGAGAGAGAGAGAGAGAGAGAGATTCAGATTCAGATAATTTATTCAATAAGGCCAAAGCCCCATATGAGAGAGAGAGAGAGCACAAGTTGTGAAAATTGACGACCGCTTCCGTAGAACATGTCCGCAAGGTAAGATTTTGACAAGCCCTTTAACTGAACGCAAGTCTTCCCCTGAATAATTGCACACACAAGACACCTCACCACTTCCCACAATCCCAAACGTTTTATAGGGAGCGATACATTTCTCTTGTCTGTCTCTTCCGGGTGTTTGTTCCTATCATATGACAGCTTGATGCGTGGGCGCCTTGTGTTTTCCTTGCATGTCTGTTGTACAAGTTCGAATTTCCCACAATCAGTTGTACGATGCTTTTTTTTTTTTTTTTTCTTCGTCCTTACTTTTAACCCCTAGCTCCTAGTCCATCCCTGTTGACTCTTAGCTTTTCCCATCTCCTACTGTCTGTTTTTAATGATCCACGAAGTAACATTTGATGTAAACAGATAATGTGTAAAAATGTGTTTCATAAATTCAACAAAACAAGTCAAACCAAGCCAAGAATACTTCTAATGAAATTTCAAAAGTGACATTAAAGCAGCACCGCATCATGGATCAAAGAGTCCAAATACGGTGTATTAATTCAAGTAATGAATATTTTAAAGGTAAACAAATGGCAAGCACAGACCCGCCCTAGAAACGTTAATTAAGCGAAGACTGCTTTGAGGTGCATTAATCAATCAGTAAGATGTACATGTTCAATTTACACTGACATTTGAAAAAAAAACCATACATTAACCTTCCTTTGCATTGGGGTAAAACTTTAGTACTGAAGTCAGCATCAGATGAAAACTGACATCTAGTGTAAACTGGCATGAAACCGACGGCTAGGAACTGACCGAACCTGCTCTCCATTCTGTCATCCCGACCTGGGTTCATTTTGAGAGCACACAAGCGCAAATGCACACCGCTTCACTCACTGTGCACGCGTGAGCACCCGCACATGCACCCGCTGTGACACAAAAAGAATTCAAACAACTTGATCGTCACTTTCGATTCCCCTTCAGCTCCAAAAACAGTGAAGAGAAACTGCTGTTTTGACTGAAAGGTTCACAGCCAAGACGTGGCGTGCTCCTGTTTGTTGTTCGACCCGGGTTGAGATGACTCCACTGACATTTCCTGCGAACCTCCCTGTCTGTCTCGGTGCAAAGCCATTCCGACGCACATTGTACTGCACTACTCCCATCAGGACTTAAATTGCCTGAGCTTCAAGACTAACATGTAACTCTCTATGTCTTGTTCTATTATCAAAAAGGGGGTGGGGTGCGATATAGGAGTGGGAGCTATGGTCACAAGCGTGGATTTGAACCTCCCAGTCTAAGTGCAAAGCCATCCGTCCTAGCCCACACATTACCTCGTTCTGCCTCCATTAAGACTTTAATTATCTGAAGTTTAAATCTAGCACGTAATCTCCACCGCGTTGTTCTACGTATGATATAAAAGAAATGGATGTGGGAGTTGAGGAGGGGAGGGGGCACTGATCATGCGGGTGGATTCCATGTTTTAAACTGTACACCTTTACATAGTGCGACTCACATAGAGGAATTGTTGAAACTGGAACTGCTGCTATTGGACAAAGTCACAAGAAATATTTATTTCCTTCTAACCGACAAATAACTAACAATAACAAATCACCACGGCTATTCATGATCACACAGTTCAAGTGTTGGCAGTAACGATGCAGTGTAAGCTGAGGGCCGGTGGGGGGGGATCACTATTGCATTGAGGCAGACAGATGGTGCAGACGCGGGGTGTGGGGGGGGGGGGGGGGGGGGGAGGGTTCGCGAGAATGTCAGTTCAGCCTCCTCAGCCGGGTCGGACAACAGAAGCACATTCTGTGTTGGCTGGTTCAGTTCACATAGTTGTAGTTCATCAGTGCCTCGACCGTAGGAAAAAAGTACAGAGATGGATAATGTCGACTGGTTGGGGGACGGGGTTAGCGAGTGGATTTTTTTTCTGGTTTCTCTTTCACACCGTCTCTTTCCAACCCATCAAAAGACCCCTCTATCTCGAACCTCATTTCCACTCCTCTCTGTCTGTCCGCCTGCCTGCCTGCCTGTCTGTCTGTCTGTCTGTCCTGCCCCCCCCCCCCCCTCTCTCTCTCTCTCTCTCTCTCTTTCTCTCTCTCTCCGTGTCACAGTCTGTCTCTATCAGTCTTTTCTCTGTGTGTGCATGTCTCCATGCTTTCTGTTTCCCGTTTTACTGTGTATGGTTGTGTGTGAGAGAGAGGGGAGAAAGAGGGGATGGGGAGTCTAAGCACATAAAACAGAACGTTGTGCGTAGTTTCAGAAAAAAAAGTGGTGGAAATCTATTTGACAGAAAAACATTTAAGCCAACAGCATGTCCAGCTGATAAGGAAAATAATGGTGCTATCTTGTGGTCACACTGGGGCGTAACCAAACACAGTTCGCACTGAGGGACGTGTTCAGATTAATAAAACCATAACAGACCTGTATGGTTACGCAGGACACAAGGAGGTTTTTGTGGCTGGTATTTAAAAGCAAATTACCATTATTCATGCTGTTTCCATATGAACACTATCATCAAATGGGGTGAAATGTCTTGTGCGTGTGTGTGTGTGTGTGTGGAGAGAGAGAGAGAGAGAGAGAGAGAGAGAGAGAGAGAGAGAGAGAGAGAGAGAGAGAGAGTATTTAGAGAGAGAGAGAGAGAGATCCAGGGATCGTGTACTTTTCAATGCAGCCAACTGCACTTTTGTGAGATTCAATCTTTTTTTTTTTTTTTTTAATACGAAAGTCAGATCGCGAGATCTTTGTACTCAAACCACACTTTTCCGAATGCGTGAAAAATCGGTTGTCACCAGGTCTCAGCAGTAGTCTCTTGAGCACTTTTGTGCTGTTTAGATTATGGACTGTTTGACTTCGCGACTGTACACATAATTGTGACAGATAAATGATATTACATAACAACAACAACAATAATAATGAGAATAAGAATAAGAATAATTCAGGTGGGGGGAAACTGTGAAAATAGATATGTATGTCCAATAGTTTTTATATCTGCTATTTGTTACCTAGGCCGTTTTAAACCTAAGATTTCTTACTATTAAAAACAACAACATAAAAAGCTGTAGATCTCCAAAGATTTGTGCGCATCACTTCCTATTAAAGTTATCGTCAACTTATAACAGTGAAGATGTAACGCAGTTTCTATTGTGACAATGCTGTTTGGCTCTTTCTCTGGGTTCAAACTGCTTTGTATTTTTTTCCCTCCTGTTCATATTTCGACTGTCATTCTTTTGCTAGGACTTTTTTTTTTTTTTTTTTTTTTTTCTTTGATGGCTGCTGGTCTCCCAGGCAACTACTGCCTGGGACTTAACAAGCAGTAACTGTCCATTCGGTTTGGTAAATAAGCTGTTTTACCCTCGCCCTGGTGGGGCATTTAGCTTCGTTCGTGGTGCATTATACCGCGGAGGGGACTTGGAAGATGAGACAGCAAACTAAAGAAACACACACACACACACACACACACACACACACACACACACACACACACGCAAAGAGAGAGAGAGAGAGAGAGAGAGGCGACATACAGAAGACGGGGAGACAGACAGACAGACAGACAGGCAAAGAGACACCCAACCATCACTAACACATTAAGAACTGATAAACCCCCGTCACTGCCCGGGCTCCAATGCGGGAAAAAACGGTGTTGTTTTAACTGAGAGGCTCACGGCGGAGTCGTGACGTGTTTTTGTTGTTCGACCCCCAGTTGAGGTGACTGACTGACTGACATTCCCCCGAACCCCCCTGTCTGTCTCCATGCAGTGCCCTTTCCAGCTCAAGTTGCACGGCACCGCTTTCATCAGACCTTTAACTGCGAGGTAAAACCATATCTGTCCCACTGGCCTAAACAGACAGAACGCGCTTTATGAGCGCAGGAAAGGGGATGTGTCACTGACGTAAACCTGAAGTTGCATTGGCCTACAGTTGCAAACAAGTTCTCGTACTGTAGGAATGGATACATTTCATTTAGAAGAAGAAAATTAATTTCATTTGGGTCAAATTCTAAGTACATAAAAGCAACAAACAGAGATAACAATTGTAGAGATACTACTACTAATTATGAGGATAATATCAGTATCATCTCTAATCAATCACAAGGCTACAATATAGAAAGCAAAATTGCAACTTGGATCATTATTGCTTCGTGGATTCCAATACCTGTCACAAAATCCAGTGTATAACTGGCATTGCTTTATGGATTCCAATACCATCGACGAATTTCCATTCTGTGACCAGCACTGTTTTTCGAGATTCGAGTACAAGTGACGAATTCCAAATTATGAGCAGCAAATATGTATAGATTCAGTTACCAGTTCCCCGTATTCCAACTTACGCCCACCCACTGCTTTACGGGACTTGGGTATATCCATCACAAAATTCCTACTTGTGACCAGCACTACCGTACAGATTCCACAGTCAACAATGAAATCCGCATTTATAACCAGCACCTCTTTGCTGATTCCCTTGCCGGTAACAGACCCTCCGCTGTTGACAAAGGTTTGGCCAAAGGGTGGTATCTTTGTAGCAGTCGGTTGTTTTCAGAAGAAATTAAATCAATGTTCCACAATCCCATCGAATATAGAAAATATTAGAGCGAGACAGAGAGAGAGAGAGAGAGAGAGAGACAGACAGACAGACAGACAGACAGACAGACAGACAGACAGAGACAGAGAGAGAGAGAGCATCAACGACAAACGAACAAAATAAAAACGGGAAAAGAAAGATATTAACGAAGGTTGAACATTCAAGGCAAATCCCATCATGCTGACATTAATTAAGCGACCAGAAATCGTTGAAACGTTCTAACAGACGCAGTACTTGTGAAGCAACTTGCTGTTTTCAAAGGTTACAGAAAC
Organism: Conus betulinus; assembly: GCA_016801955.1. Classification (NCBI taxonomy): domain Eukaryota; kingdom Metazoa; phylum Mollusca; class Gastropoda; order Neogastropoda; family Conidae; genus Conus; species Conus betulinus. Next base: position 10,793 of record JADBJO010000663.1, on the reverse strand, counting down.
AACACGTTTACGGAGGGTTTGGAACGCTTTCAGTCTCACATGGGCGGGTAGTTAGAAGCCTGGATGAAATGATGGTGAGCTGTTTACAAATTATTTTCAGGTAATTTCATTCACGTTATTTTCAGTTAATTTCAACAATCACATTAATAACATATTTGTACAAAACATTCCTCAAGTGATGCTAATCTTTATTCTGGAATTGAAAACAATACTTGGATAATGATACCAGGTACTGCTTATAATTCAAATCACATCTTAATGCCATGGACGTTTTGCTAAATTCATAAACTGTGGAAGAAAACAAGTTAACTTGAGAGCAAATGTTTATCCGAGTTAAACGAAGCGAAACAAAAAACAAAAGCGCTGAAGCGAATCGGTTAGTGTCGCAGATTCTTGGCCGTGAGGTCGCAGGTTTTTGTGGCTGGTATTTTAAAGCAAATTACTATTATCATGCTGTTTCCATATAAACACCACCATGAAATGGGTTGAAATGGCCCTGTGCGAGTGTGTGTGTGTGCGTGCGTGCGTGTGTGTGTGCGTGCGTGCGTGCGTGTGTGTGTGGTGTGTGTGTGTGTGTGTGTGTGTGTTGTGTTGTGTGTGTGTGTGTGTGTGTGTGTGTGTGAAGAGAGAGAGAGAGAGAGAGAGAGAGATCCAGGGACCGAGTATTTAAAATGAGACTGTTTTGGCATGTGTATTTTTTTTTCTATTTGCTTATTTCAATTTCATATTTATATTTGTTTCGTTTTGCTGAAATCACACTCATGTTATGGATGCTATAAATCTGTACCTGGTGACAGACCTTTTTTTTCGAACAACACCCCCAAGAAAGTACAAAGGCAAGATTCCTTCTACTACTACTCGCCTTGAAAATAACATTTCTATGATGACGTACGCTCGTGTTCAGACGTAAAACAACAAAGGAGCATTAACCACCTTTTTGGAGACTGCTGAGAGTTCTCTGTTATGGCCGTTCAGGACCTAGTCCAAGAAAAATTATTTTTCATTGAACATAAAGCTAAATGCAGCATAACAGCAACACAATAATCAAGAGGATCTTCACTGAACACATGTACGCTTATGACAATGGAACTGGCCTGAACCTGACTCTGTTTGAACTTCGTCCGAATGGGCACTTATATTACAGCACCGTATTTGTGTGACGAATTCGAGTTGCAGCTCCGATGGTCAGATAAAGCCTTGACTATGTTAAAGCGACACTGACATGTTCTGCAATTTGAAATTGCTAAACCAAATAAACATATAATGTTTCCTTGAAGCAGCGTGAAGAATTCGTTTACATCTGTTGAGGACGGGGCTCCTTTAAGTCTGAAGACTGGGACTTCATCGTTAAAGTGTCGAACATAATTCTTTTGTAGGCTTCGCTTGGGACTGGCGGTGCCGTTAAGTTGGGAAAAGGAAATGAGAACAGACATAACATGTTTGTGTTCTGCACAATGCTTGCTGACAGACTCGCACAAAGCATCGCACGGCACTGCCATAGGGGGTATGAATACAAACTCTCGGAAGAGGTGTCAAAATGATTGGCAGCTGTCTGACTGCAGACTGATACTGGTCACAGTTCAGCGCACAACCGCGAAGTGTCATTCAAAGAAGGCCTAGCCTCAGTATTCTCGCATCTTCGAAAAGAAATCATTCGTAACTGGCAAACAGTCCCATCACAGTTCGATTGCTATGCTGCAAAATGCTCTCTCTCTCCTCTTCTGCCGTGTGTAACTATCTACCGCCGTAGATGACAGCATTCCAGAGACCGTTTACTAACCAACCCTACCACCCTGCACTCTCTAGGACATCAGGAATAATAGCACGAAAGAGAGAAATGATCGGGTTGGAGAGGAAACGACTACCCCAGCCACTTATGCTACATTTTGCAGCACTCCTCATCAAGAACAATGGACGAGAAAACGAATGTCTAGCCGGGTCGCTGAGAGAAACCAGATGACAAGTCAAGTGCCGGGTCACGGTATGAGGAAGATGCGCCACGCGATGCTCATTGATGCCGAGCTACGAACCATGGCCACTGACACAGTTGTTGTACCCAAGGTCAGGCTGTGTAACTGTGTGTTGAAAAAAAAAAAAAAGCTTAAGATTCAACACAAAACGAAATGTCTGTCTCCTTAAACGAGCAATGGACATGCCGCAATGTCAAGGATACCTTCAAAGATGCCTCTCTATTTGTAAGCAAATGCGATTACAGGAAATTGGTCAACCCTTTCTAGGGGGCTAGACTTACCTCTCCCATGTCGTTTACGCCTTTTCTGAATATTGTTCCCTTCCCGTCCTTACCACTACGACTCTTTCCGTCTAGGCTTCCTGCCCATCTGTCTCCCTCACCTTATATCCTTCCCACCCATTCCGCCCCACCCTCTTTTGTCACATCTCGCTGCCACATCTGTTTCTGTACCCTTACATGATCCACCCCAATTCCGCCTTTTTTCCCCACCGACGGATGTGAAAATGCACAGGAGTCGTGTAAACATGCATCTTTCTTTGTCCCACATCATATATAGGGCACAATGACCCTATCTCTCCTCTCCCGTCAGGCCATCGGATTTTTGAAAATCTGACGCCCATTGCGTACACATCCAATGAACAACCAACTGTTTCGACAGTTACAGACACAAATCCTTTCTTTACCTTTCTTTTCTTTCTTTTCATTAATGAATAATAGCCCACTTCTCTAAACTTGTTTAGGGGTGTAGTCAAATCTTTAAAGAAAAAACACCAATGCCACCATTGGAATTTGTGTCATCCTTATGATGGATTCGAAGATGTTGCAAATCTTTTAATTATTTACGCACTTCACATATCAAACATTGTTTTCAGTCATTACCTTTGTTTCTAACATGTTTCGTTGAAAAATACCCACAAAACATTGTGGTACAAAATGTATTGTCGAGGTGTTTGAGTTCCTAAGGCCAGAGTAAATGTTTGTTGGCCATTTCTTAGATACACGACGACAAATATACTATTCTCTTTTCCCTTAAAACTAAAGTAGTACTGTCAGTGCTATATCAGATAGATATCAGACCTGTGTACCCCAGTGTTGTGCTCCCTCTCTTGTGTGTCCTGTCATGGGCATTACTCAGAAGCCCTTCAATATCGCTATACTATACACAGTATGTGACAATCACATATTTTAGTCGAGTCACACAGCGCCAGCATTTTCATTTCACCACCTTCTTGAGGTAACGAAGCAGAGGAGATGCTGCGCTGCACTGATTCTGATATCACCCTACTCACTTCGGTGGGGTTCGCATTTTTGGAGACATTGACACAAAAGCAGTTTTTAGTTTGGTTTCTCGAACAAAAGGGTGTCCACACACACAACACAGGGTTACACACACACACACACACACACACACAATATATACACCACACATAATATGCATATATGTGTGTGTGGTGTGTGTGTGTTGTGTGGGTGATTGTGTGGTACCGTGTGTGTGTGTGTGTGTGTGTGTGTGGTACACCTATTGTATACACTATTATATATATAACTATATACATAATATATATATATATATACAAACCATGGCATATGTAGGTGTATATATACCATGACAACGTTATCTCCGGTGATATTTTTGTTTTCGAACGGAATACAATGACAAGACGACGACGCCTCAGACCTAACGCCTAAATGCGCTTTGTGCCTTGTCTTTGCTTTGCAACATCATCACCTTGCTCTTGGTTTCCGCCCCTTCGCTCCAGACGGAGCGGCAGGGATATAACCGTGATGACAATGCTGTAAACCAACGATGAATTATTGAATCAGTCATACTAGTAATACAATCAATATAAACAAAGGCGAACCATTCGTGCATTTCTCCTCTCTAAAAACACATTTACTCTCCGCACCACCCTTTCTCTTCTGCCCATCAACCAATTTTTTCAGACACCATGAGCTTAAAAAAAGAAAAAAAAAAAAAAGCACTAGGCAGATAGCGGTTTTACCAAAAGGTTTTGGTACCCGTTATGCCAGCTCCACTTGCCCTTTCTTCTTCCCACCACACCCACTCCCGCAGCGCAGTGGAGCAAAACGAGGCCGAACCCAAGAGAGGCAAATGGAAAATGCCAGCCTTTCTTATTCCCCCAGAGAAAGTAATCCATCAGGCGCACTTTGGGGGTTTGTCACCGACCCTAGCCCCTTGCATGGCTTAACCTGGCTTTCTAATGGGCCAACATCATCGACAACAACCTTTGTGCTGTTTCCCTTCCCAAACAAAAGCCGTCCACGTAATATAGTTGCGGAAATAATGCTGCTAGCAAGGACTACCGTCACGCCAGGTCCACAAGTCTCATTTATTTGCCAGGCCCGTGTTTGTTTTTCCTTTTCCCCACTCACCTTGGCTGAGGCGGGGGTCCTACTAATGACAACTGAACATCTGTGCATGGCCTGTACCCGTTCTCAGGGTCGGACACAAGACGTGTCGCGCGCGCGCGCCTAAAGCCACGCAGGCACGCACACACACACACATGACACACACTAACACACTACACACACACGACACACCGCACAGGCGCGCGGCTCTCACGACATACACACGTACGTCACTCACGACACTTCACACTCGCGAGCGCATACACCCACACCCAACACACACATCCACATACACACATACACATCACCTATTCTGTGACACATACTTTGCTATAATCGATAATACATTCATACATAACATACACACTGCGCATGGCATGTATACACTGACTATCACACAACCCATCACCCACACACCAGCACCACAGGCACATACACACACACACCACCGCACCCACACCAACATACATACATATAGATATATATATATATATGATATATATATATATATATCATATATATTACATACATGCGCTTGCGCCCACTGGCGTTCGCACGCACAGCGCACGTACGCACAGCCACCCACGCACAACACGAACACACACACACGACACTACGACCACACACACACACCACACACATCACACTCGCACACTCATCCCGGATCCACGTGCAACTCTCTCTCCCCCTCGCAGCTCTCTCACCACACGCATCTCACTCTCTCTACTCTCCTCATCGCCTCACTCACTCCCTCTCCTAACGATCGCAGACAACAAAAGCTCTCTCTCTCTCCTCCCATCACACTGGTCTCAAACAAACGGAGACAAGCCTCTCCACTCTCCTCACTCCACACTCTCTCTCATCTCCCTCACTCTCTCTCCTCACCATCCTCCTCTCTTCCACCCTCCTCACTCTCTCCTCTTCCACTCTCATCCCTCTCTCTCTCTCTTCTGTCTCTCCTCTCCTCTCTCTCTCCCATCTCCTCTCTCCTCGCTCATCTCTCATTCGATCTCCTCTCTCTCTCCTCTCACACACCCTTCAGCCCTCACACACAGCCACACACACTACAGTCACTACACATCACACACACATTATCTCCGCCTCCGCCAATGCACACAAAAAGAAAAACTAACGGCCACGCGGAGAGAGAGAGAGAGAGAGAGAAGAGAAGAGAGAGAGATGAGAGCGAACACACACTTGCCGATGTAGAGAGAGAGAGTGTCTGCGGGTTCTCTGTTGCGAGGCAATCGAATAGAGTGAGACGAACTTTTTGGTTGGCCGTTGGTTGGGGGAAGGTTTTGCTGATTTTTCTTTTTTTCTCTGTTCTAGTTCATTCTTTCTACTGACCGAACCTTTTTGGTTCACTTTTTCAACTTGTCAATTGATTTTCCTTTTCTCTCCCCTCCTCCTCCGTACCCCCACGTACCCCTTAACTACACCAGAATTTTTTT
>JADBJO010000662.1:591668-605026 GCA_016801955.1 Conus betulinus | reverse complement strand
GTTGACGCACGGGCGATTGCGCACCTTGTCATATGATGATGATGCCGTCCGCTTTTTTACCCCCCCCAAATAACCCCCCCCCCCCCCCCCCCCCCCCCCCCCCCCCCCCCCACCCCACCCCCAATCCTCCCCTTCCATATTTCAAGCTGCTTTTCCGATCCCCCGCCTTCCCTCTGTCCTCTCTGTCTGTCTGTCTGGTCCTGTCTCTGTCTCCCTCGTCTCCAAAAAAATCTCTCCTCTATCTCTCTCTCCTCTCTCCTCTCTCTCTCATAAAGCAACCACCCTCCTCTCTCCTCTCCTCTCTCTCCTCTCGTCCTCTCTCTCTCTCTTATTAAAGCAAACCATTATTAATACCCACGTTATCCGTATCGCCTTCGCACGTAAAACGGAAACATTAGCAGACCTCTTTCGCAAGCTGCGGAACGGACGGACGGACGGACAGGACCAACAAACCGGCAGACAGGACGGGGACGGTGAAAGATAAAAAGGAATATCTACCACCCGGGCAATCGCGCCCCCCATCATATAATTTAAAGCCCCGTTTCCGAGAGAAGCTCTAAGCTTCCCTGCTCCCCATTATCTCCCCCAGCTTTTGCATTAGGCCCTGGTCGACTGTCTGGCACTGATGTGGCTTCCACGCTCATCAATTGACGGGAGTGTGTCTTTCCACTTAGCAGGCACCGGTCAACCAACTCCCCCCCCCCGCCCCCCCCCCCCCCCCATCCCCCACCCCTCATCTTCCTTCCGCCCTCCCTCCGTCCCCCCCCCCCCCCCCCCCCCCCCCCCCCCCCCCCCCCCCCCGTTCCCACCGCTTTTTCCCTGCGCGAGCCTTTTTCCTCGCTCCAGTGAAGCGCAGCGGGCAGGGAGCGTGGTGGTGTCATCATCAAGCCTGTCCCTGGGTTCGTCGTGCTGTTGTTCGCTGGCCTTTATATTACGCGCACATCCGTCCCGGCTCTGTAGAGGCAAGACCTTCCCTTTTACCCCCCCCCCCCCCCCCCCTTCCCCCCAACCACCCCCCTCTACCTTCTCCTCCTCTCTTCTCCTCTCCCCGTTTATTGGACCCTCGATGCCAGAGACAAGTGATGAACGGATTGGGGAGGAAGGCCGGGAGGGAGTGGGGTGGGGGGGGGGGGAGGGGTAAGTTGAGGGGGCTGGAGGGTGGCGGCGGGGGGGTGATAATGGTAATGGGAGGGGGGGAGGGGGTGGAAGTGGGGGCGGGGGAGGTGACAGCGAGGGTTGTGGAGACCGGGAGGTGAGAAAAGATGGTGCTGGGCCATTCACACTCGCAGGAAGGGGAGGGGGTGGGGGGGGAAGGGTAATGACGGAGGAGAGGGGAGGGAGGGGAGTGGTGGTGGCGGAGGGGTGGGGGAGTGGGAGGTGGTGAAGTGGGGTTTGGGTGGTGGGTGCTTGTGGGCCGGGACGTGCCTTGTTGGGCCCTTTCTAACCCCCTAACGGCCATCATCTGTGGGGAGGCATCGGCCCTTGTGGCACCGTCACGCCCCTAAACGGCCATCACTGGCCTGCTGTTGTTAGGGACCCCCACTGCAACCTGCTGACATCTTATTGGTCCGCAGACATCTTAAAAATAAGCTAAATAAATAAAAAAAAATAAATAAATAAAACACTTCATCTTTAACTGCGGTCTGAACGCTTCCCTACAGTCCTGCAGAGACTCGTACATTATACATACCCTTGCTACCTTCGTCAACGCCGTTTCTTACGTTGTTCTCCTGCGTCTATTCGTTTTGCTCGTGCGTTAGAGCTTTTGAACCCATTTTGACAAAATTTGGTGGGAACCTGGAACATGACCCCTTGAGCGAATTCATTACATCTTGGTGCTGATCGGTAATGCCCATCCGGATGAACGGCGGATCCAGGAGGATCTGTACAGTAGGATGACTACAAATTTCAAACCCGAGCATTTTACACCAGTTGATATCTTTTAATAGGTGAAGAAGCTACACACATGTTTTAAAGAGGACTTACATGAAGTCAGACATAGAATACTGGACCGTAGACTCAATGGGAACCCTGCTCAAAAATGCTCTACCTAATGTACGTTCTGAGTTCCTGAAAGAGATACATATTCTTCACCTGGTATATAGTTTATACGGAAGAAAACTTTTTAAGCAATTCCGGTGTGTTTTAGAAAATCTATTTAAAATGAGATGTGTTGTGTGTGTGTGTGTGTGTGTGTGTGTGTGTGTGTGTGTGTGTGTGTTGTAAATTCGACTTCGATCAGTGACGGCACTGATATGACCGTTTGTGAGCTATAAGCACCAAAAACGGAATTCAATTACAAAGTCAATGAAAATTTAATGCTACGATTTACGAATTAATATAATTCCATGGAAATTATCAAACTTTCTAGTGAGATAAACATTGAAATTTTTACATTACCTACGAATAGACTTTCATGAAATATTCACAACTTTCAAGTGATTTTTTTTTTTTTTTTTTTTTCGTTTTTTTTCAGGACGCCGGGAGTGACTCTTTCATTCCATGCGAACAATTTCTTTTCACTGACGGGTAAACAGTTTGTTTTCACCCATCAACTGACTGACTCGAAGGGCTGACCCGCGATCTGTTCGAACTTAGCCGGGGTCTGAGCTCTCCCGGGGGCCATTTGTGTGTGTGTGTGTGTGTGTGTGTGTGTGTGTGTTTGAGCGTTTGTGTGTGTGCATGCGTGCGCGCGCGTTGTATGTATGTATATGTGCGTGTTGTGTTTGTGGGTTGTGTTTGATTATATATATATAGATATCTTATAGAGTAGAGAGAGAGAGAGATACTACTGCTAAAACGCCTAATAAAATTCTTAAAGTGCTCAACCCCTTGGGGAGCATATATATATATATATATATATATATATATATCTATAATAAAAATATACAATGAAACAATAATTCCAAGGATAAGTACCGAGCACCATTCCAGCAACTTACAGAGCAGCTAGGTGTTGCAATGACTGCAAGAAATATTGAATTATAAACAAAGCTTGCTCTTATGTCTCAGATTATAGAAATAGGGGGTGATAAGCCTTCATATCTGCAGTGGTAGATGATTCTGCCTAACTAACAGTATGTGCTTGGAGTGGGTGAATGGGGAATAAATGAATGCTTCTCAAAATGAACCTTCAGCAAGCTTATAGTCTCCAAAGCAGGAGACCATCTCCAATGGGGAGAAAACTCACTAACTTACTTATAATTCCTGGTCAGATACCGGTATTTCGAAACCCGATTGTTTCATCCTCAGTGACCGCGGAAAGTGGTAATTTTGACTCCTCTGCCTTTTCGGTTTTAAAGAAGAATGCTATACAGAAAAAGGCTGGTGTGCAATACCATAGTATGTTTGTTGAGTTTTCAAAAACCAACTAAAGGTGCCACCCAATATGTCATAAAAAGTAATAAGACACAAGAAACCTCAAACCTTATTTTCTTGTGAAATAGACCGGCACGACATATTTACTTAATAACCAAACGCTTGCTCGTTTGTACCAATAAGAATAACCTTCTTAAGACAACGTTCCACCCAGTATGTTAATGTCATCCACCCCTTAAATTACAATGCCCAATAAATGTCAATAAGTACCGAGCACCTTCCAGCAACTTACAGAGCCCCCAGGTATGTCATGACTGCAAGAAATATTGAATTATAAACAAAGCTTTCCTCCTGTCTCAATTATAGAAATATAAGTGATAACCTTCCTGCAGTGGTCAATGATTATGTCAATATTCATCTTCCCTTACGTTCCGAATAAATGAATATGTCAATAAGTCACCTTCCCTTACGTTCCGCCCAATATGGGGAGTTTCAATAAGTCATCTTCCCCCGGTACGTTCCGCCCAATTGTTCATAACTCATCTTCCCTACTACGTTCCACCCAATATGTCAGTAAGTCATTCTTCCCTTACGTTTCCGCCCAATATGTCAATATAGTCACCTTCCCCGGTACGACTTCCGCCCAATAGGTCAATAAGTCACCTTCCCTTACGTTCCGCCCAATATGTCAATAAGTCATCTTCCCTAACGTTCCGCCCAATATGTCAATAAGTCACCTTCCCTCTATAATCTCACATAAGAGCAAGCTTTGTTTTTCCTACCCAATATGTCTGTAAGTCATCTTCATCCTTAACGTTCACCCACCCAATATGTCAATAAGTCATCTTCCCTAACGTTCCGCAGGTTATATATGTCAGTAATTCATCTTCCCTAACGTTCCAGGGTGGCCCAATAGTGTCAGTAAAGTCACCTTCCCTTACGTTCCGCCCAATATGTCAATAAGGTCATCTTCCCTAACCGTTCCACCCAATATGTCAATAAGTCATCTTCCCTAACGTTCCACCCAATATGTCAATAAGTCATCTTCCCTAACGTTCCGCCCAATATGTCAATAAGTCACCTTCCCTTACGTTCCGCCCAATATGTCTTGTAAGTCCTTTCTTCCCTTACGTTCCACCCAATATGTCAGTAAGTCATCCTTCCCTTACGTTCCACCCAATATGTCAATAAGTCATCTTCCCTTACGTTTCCGCCCAATAGAGTCAGTAAGTCATCTTCCCTAACGTTCCACCCAATATGTCTGTCATCTTCCCTACGTTCCGCCCAATATGTCAGTAAGTCACCTTCCCTTACGTTCCGCCCAATATATGTCAATAAGTCTCCTCCCTAACGTTCCACCCAATATGTCAATAAGTCATCTTCCCTAACGTTCCACCCAATATATGTCAATAAGTCATCTTCCCTTACGGTTCCACCCAATATGTCAATAAGTCATCTTCCTTACGTTCCGCCCAATATGTCAATAAGTCATCTTCCCTAACGTTCCGCCCAATATGTCAATAAGTCATCTTCCCTTACGTTCCGCCCAATATGTCATAAGTCATCTTCCCTAACGTTCCACCCAATATGTCCAATAAGTCATCTTCCCTAACGTTCCGCCCAATATGTCATAAGTCATCTTCCTAACGTTCCAAAATATGTCAATAAGTCCACCCAATATGTCAATAAGTCACCTTCCCTAACGTTCCACCCAATATGTCAATAAGTCATCTTCCCTTACGTTCCTTCCCTAACGTTCCACCCAATATGTCATAAGTCATCTTCCCTAACGTTCCGCCCAATATGTCAATAAGTCATCTTCCCTAACGTTCCACCCAATATGTCAATAAGTCATCTTCCCTTACGTTCCGCCCAATATGTCAATAAGTCATCTTCCCTAACGTTCCACCCAATATGTCAATAAGTCATCTTCCCTAACGTTCCACCCAATATGTCAATAAGTCACCTTCCCTAACGTTCCACCCAATATGTCAGTAAGTCATCTTCCCTAACGTTCCACCCAATATGTCAATAAGTCCTCTTCCCCAAACGTCAGTAAGTCACCCCCTAAACGTTCCACCCAATATATGTCAATAAGTCATCTTCCCTAACGTTCCACCCAATATGTCAATAAGTCACCTTCCCTAACGTTCCACCCAATATGTCAATAAGTCACCTTCCCTTAACGTTCCACCCAATATGTCAATAAGTCTCCTTCCCTAACGTTCCGCCCAATATGTCAAGTAAGTCATCTTCCCTTACGTTCCACCCAATATGTCAATAAGTCACCTTCCCTTACGTTCCACCCAATATGTCAATAAGTCTTCCCTTACTTCCCTGTCACGTTCCATCTTCAATACGTCAGTAAGTCATCTTCCCTTACGTTCCGCCCGTCCCTTTCTTTCGTTTACCAATTTCAATTTTTTTTCTTAAGTTCTTTTTCATTCCAGTTCAGGTCTTTATCAGGTCATCATCATCATCATCATCATCATCAACATCATTATTTATATTATTATTATTATTATTATTATTATTATCATCATCATCATTATCATAATAGTTCATTATCACATCATCATTATCATCATCATTATTATTATTATCTCTTGTTACTGTACATCATTTTGTTTGCTAGTGTACCCAGAAATGTGTTCAGCCTGTCCTGGGTAATAGGGTAGAGTGTTACAACATATTCCCGTCTACCTTACCGGAACCTGATTGAACATTGTGTGGGAGGCATAGACCTGGTTTGCGCTGTCATGGGGAAAGGGGGGGGGGGGGGGGGGGGATGGGGGGGGGGGGGGATGGGGGGGGGGGGAATAAACAGGCCTGAACGTGAAGTTTGGAATTCACGTAACCGGCGGGCACGACCTAAGACTGAGCTCCTCTCTTCTCTCTCTCTCTCTCCCTCTCTCTCTCTCTCTCTCTCTCTCTCTCTCTCTCTCTCTCTCCTCTCTCTCTCTCTCTCTCTCTCTCTCACACACTCACACACACACACACACACACACACACACACACACACAACACTCATCACTTGCTGCTCTCATTTCTCTCTCTCTCTCTCTCTCTCTCTCTCTCTCTCTCTCTCTCTCTCTCTCTCTCTCTCTCTCTCTCTCTCTCTCTCTCTGTACCTCATCAGTCACGTACACATATGATTCCTCTCATACAACTTGTCTCAGATTGTAAACGCTTGTCTTCTACCCGTGTAAACCTCAGCCAGCAGAACACTAATTGAACATATTTTGGGGGGGGGCGGTATAGCTCAGTTGGTAGAGCGCCGGACTCGTAATCCAAAGGTTGCGGGTTCGAAGCTCCGATGGGCCGTTTCGGTACAGGGGGAGTTTTCCCTCCGAGTTAACCCTAGTTCTGACTCCATTTCCCATACAGTTCTTCGAATGAGACTACAAACCGAGGTTCTGTGTGTGAACGCGCGCATAACATCTTGCACACATGTAAAATCCCATCACCAACTTTCGGAAGAGAAGGCCAGTTTGGCCGTTGGTATGGATGACACGTTACACATAGCATGCACTTTCCCCGAGGCTGGAGTATGGCTGCCTTAATGGCGTGATAAAAAAAACGGTCATGCACACAAAACTCCACTCCCTTTGTTGGGTAGATGGGATGAATGAATACTACCTGTCTGTACAGGGAGTGTCCGCAGGAGTATATCAGCCTGCGTACGCAGAAGAAGAAGAAGAAGAGAAGAAGAAGATATTTGTGATACTGACCCACACAGCACGTCATTTCAACATGTTCCTCTAAACGGATTCAGTGATTATTTTCCGGTATGAGTCACATGGGCAAAAAATGGAATATCACATGTCACGAACATGTGACCTACAGATATTTTGCAATATTTTCGGGAGGGTCATTTTCTTGCTTCTCTGTCCCGCTGCCCATTTTCCAATGTCTACAAATGTACTCATCTAGAAGAAGCTCCAGAGTACTAGCTACCGACGTTCAATACTGTTCATGATAATCATGCTCCATACAAAAACATCTACAACGAATCACACGCCTCAACCAACATGGATGACTGAGGAAATACGAACTGCAATATTTCTTCGTGAAGATCTTTTGGAGACAGGACTGAAATGAGATCAACTTAAGCACATTAAAATAAGGTGAATTCACACAAACGAGCTACATAAAGGAAATATTTCCAGCATTTTTTTCTTCTTCCAAACAAAACACACATGTGAAGACAAAAAGCAGTAAATGAACTTACGAATAAATATCCCTATCTAGAACATGTCATGTAAAGAAGAAAGTCATGCCAAAACATCTTAATGAATATTTTACAAGTGGCAGCACGTACCATACAATGAAATCATACCGAACTAGATAACCTTGAAATTTTTAGCATTTTGTTCTGCAGTTCCAAGAATTTCATTGCCAACTGTCGGTATCCTTGATATCTGTATCTGTTTACTGTTCCTTATGTCATTTGAAGGAGACAGGAAGTCGTGGAAAATAGTTTCAAAGCCGCAACTATGACCATTTGAATCCAATATGCTCCTATAGTTTTCAAGCTAGTATGGTGTTCATTTTGGTAACTAGCGATGATACTACCTGGCGATGATACTAACTAGCGATGATACTAACTAGCGATGATACTAACTGGCGATGATACTAACTAGCGATGATACTAACTAGCGATGATACTAACTAGTAGAGTAGGGAAGACATGATGTGAGTTAGACCGAGTAAAAAAAAGTAACATCTGAATGCGATCACTCTCTCTCCACTGTGTGTGTGTGTGTGTGTGTGTGTGTGTGTGTGTGTGTGTGTGTGTGTGTGGGTGAGAGAGAGAGAGAGAGAGAGAGAGAGAGAGAGAGATGAGAGAGAGAGAGAGAGAGAGAGAGAGGGAGAGGGATTCATGGTTAGGTCATTGCCTAATTTGAATGGGGGGCGAGTTAATAACAGTCACTGCATTAACCTAAGAACTGTTTACTGATATAACCAATACATATTCAGAAAAAAAAAAAAAAACAGAGAGAGAGAGGAGAGAGAGAGAGAGAGAGAGAGGACCGTAGCTTGAACGTTTGAAATCAAACAGCATGTAGTATGACAATCGGTTCATGTGTTCTAGTGCTACTAGTAGGGAAATACAAACATTTCAACGGAACATACCGAGCTCTCACGTCTGCAGCACAGGGCAGTTTGACACGAAATGCACTTGATTTTCTGTCTTTTCTGCAAAGCTGGCATGTTGAATCTGCTGAGCTATGTAATCTCTGATGGTAACGGTGCTCTATGATTTCAGAAATGCCAAGTCTGAATCTCGTGGGCACATGTTTAAGATTTCCTGTCCAGATTCAGTCGTAAACAGGTTTTTTAACGCAAGGAGGGTGCCAAAATTCCTGTGACATTTGATCTCATGCTATGGATATTCCAGTCTTGACATCAACTCAAAATTAGTCTTACTCTGAGGATCCAAAAAGAGAGAGAGAGAGAGAGAGGAGAGAGAGAGAGAGAGAGAGAGAGAGAGAGCGCATGTGTGTGAGATCTCTCGAAGCAAGACCCAATCACCAAGAGTATCCAGATGAGGAAGTGGGGTTGGGTTGGACACACCCTGGGTAGAGGACAGACCCACATCCCACGCACGCCTTGGACTGGAACCCACAGGGGAAAGCGGAAGAGGGGAGGACCAGTCACCACCTGGAGATGAACTCTACAGGCAGAACTCAAGTTCACCACCATGACCTGGGGTGAAGCCAAGAGAACAGCCCAAGACAGAGCGAGATGCAGATCTGCAGTGCGGGCCCTGTGTTCCGATGGGAACGAAGAGGACTATTAAGATTCCCGTCATTGTGATGGAGTTAGTTGGGGGTGGGGATGGGGTGGGGGTGGGGGCTGTTTGGGGTCTGCGGATGGCTGGCATCGCTGTGAAAGCAGAAATATACCAGCTACTGCGGTAACAGGATCCCGTTGTCTCTCCTTTTAGTCTTTTTTTTAACCGTCAGGAGAATTGCTTTATAAATGATTCCAGTATCATCCTATCTCCCCTGGCTGAAAAATTGGGAATAATTATATGATGTGTGTGTTTTTTTATCTTCGTTTTATGTGCGTTTGTAACACACAACACACACACACACACACACACACACACACACACACACACACACACACACACACACACATATGTATACACACTTTTTTTTTTTTTTTTACATTTAGACAGATAGACCTCAAGCATACCTTTTTTTTCGTAACTATTTTTTGCTGTCGCAGATATTGCTTTCGCAGTTATGTCCGTCATTAAAGGGGAATAAGTTATAGAGAAGCGCCCCTCACCCCACGCGTACGTGTCTGATTATGTTTTGTGTAATTTTTTTTTTTAATTCTCATTATTATTATTATTACTATTGTTATTGTAATTATTATAATGTTGTCATATTTTTCATTGTTTCTGCCATTATTTATATGTGCAGTTTTTGCCTAGTTGAATGTTGTAGAATAGCAAGGACAGATTGGAAGAATAGGCATTGCCTAAAATCTTTATCCTTGAGTAATAAAGTTTTTGAGTTCACATATCATACATGTTCCCTTCGCTGGCTGCTCCGCCACTCTCTTCCCCCACCCTTCACTCCCCACCCTTTCTCATTCCCACTCACCGAGTGCCCCTTTTCTTCCTTGTACCACGTGCCCTGATCCTAGCACCATCCCACCCACCACCCCCACCACCTCCCCCCTTTCTCCACCCTCATCCACACCCATTACCACCCCGTCCCCTCCCCCCCCCCCCCCCACCCCCTCTCTTCTCACCATCCTCCCATCCTTCGCTAACCTTCACCCCACCCGACCCCCCCCTCTCCCCCAGCAGGAGGTCACGTCTCGCCTCTGCAACCTACTTCCCCTACTCCCCCCCCCCCCCCCCTTCCCCTTCCCCCATCATCACAGTTCCCTGTTCCGGTTCAATGGCCGCCATATATTTCGTGGTGGTGGTGGTGGCGGCGGCGGTGGAGGTGGTGGTGGTGGTGGTGTAGCGGTGGTACCATTGAAACGAGGACGACCTTTCTGGCACCGTCTCGAAAAGGGGAGGCAAATGAACTTTTTGAAGTGAAGGCATAGGATAGCAGTCGGTGGATAAGAGGGGCCCCGGGTTGAAAGTTTTATGATGGGGGGAAAATGACTGGTAATGAGCAAACACCAGCACCGTCGTCCGCACGTTCACAGAGAAAAGTACGTCCTTTACAAATCTCTTTAGGTTTGGAGGTTGGGCGGGGGGGGGGGAGGGGAGGGGCGAGGGGTTATAGGGGAAGGGGGAAGGGGTGGTGAGGTAGACACCGTATCTGAGAGGATGGACCCGAAAAAAAAAAAAAACGGTGACGAAGTTGGGGGGGATTGGGGGAAGAGATGACGGGAGGTGCTTGATGTTCAGCACATAAATCCCTGCTGATTTGGTACCCTTCAGAGCGGCTGAGTTTACAAGGAAACAAGGTTTTTTTGTGTGTGTTTTTTTTTTTTCAACTCATTCCAGGCATGAACCTGGAAATAAGGAACTGACAACGCAGCTATATGGTGACAAGGCAGCCCGTGAGTGTATTTTTGTTGGATTGCTCGGAGTTTGGGGAAAAAAAAATATATTCACCTGTCCTATTACGATATGCGAGAGGCAGTTGCCAAGAATATCAGGGAAATGGTGGTCGTTTCTAGACACCTTTACATCGTAGAGTGGCAACACAGATAGGCGTGGAGATATGGAGGTACGAAATTAAGGGGGAAACACTCTTGTCAGAAAATGCTTATGAGCGTGTCGGTGATGGTGGTCGATGTGTGTGTGTGTGTGTGTGTGTGTGTGTGTGTGTGTGTGTGTGTGTGTGTGTGTGTGTGTTGTGTTTTGTGTGTGTGTGTGTGTGTGTGTGTGTGTGTGTGTGTGTGTGTGTGTGTGTGTGTGTTGAGTGCGCGCGCGCGCGCGCGCTCGTATGTGTATCTACGTAGACTTGACCGAACGAGCGAGGGAGCAACGGTGCGCGACTTTCATATTCATACCACCACGAATTGTCTTCTTCCTATTCTGTGTTGTCTTCTACAGGAAAGGAACGTCACTGGTGGTGTACGACGGTCTGATCGCAGCACATTTAAAGCAGCATTCTCAGTTCATTCCTCTCTCGCAAACACCATCACGAGTCAGTCAGTGCCAGACCACCCGAGGTCGTCTGCTGACGGGGCCGCGTGCTCTGTGCCAACAACATTTTCAGTACCAGCAGCGACCAGGGACTTCGGCGAGAAGTTTTGCAGGAAATGAGCGGCTCGGGGGATGAGAGAGACACGCGCCGTGTCATGCAAGTGTCGGTTTCTCCTGCTCTGCTCTCTACTGTTTGCCCCTAATCCCGGCTATTTGCTCCCGTGGAATCACGGTCGATTGCATCCTCTCTCCCCACCGTCACCTTTACCCTTTCCCCTTTCCGACAGCATCCCCATCCCTCCCTGGGCTTCCTTTTCTCGTCCCTCCCTCCCTCCTCCCCTTCCCCCCTCCCCCTCCCCGCCTTTAGCCTCCAATCCCTGTCAATTCGCTGAAGCCTTGCCCCCCCACGTGAATCACTGTTGTTTGCCCCACTCGGTCTCTACTCAAGACGTCCACCACTGCTTCCCCATCCCCTTTGATCTCTCCCGCCTTTCCACTCTCCTCCCCCCCCCCCTCCCCCTCCCCGTATCACCCACGTACCGTTATTTGCCACCCTCTCTCCCCAACCCCCAGTCCTTTTCTGCCTTTGCCTTCAGTCACCCCAAATTCCGCTGTTTGACCCGAATCACTGCTGTTTGCAGGAATCACTGCTGTTTGCAGGAATCGCCGCTGTTTGCAGGAATCACCGCTGTTTGCTGTTTGCAGGAATCACTGCTGTTTGCAGGAATCACTGCTGTTTGCAGGAATCACCGCTGTTTGCAGGAATCACCGCTGTTTGCCCCGAATGACCGCTGTTTGCCCCGAATCACCGCTGTTTGCCCGGAATCACCGCTGTTTGCCCGGAATCACCGCTGTTTGCCCGGAATCACCGCTGTTTGCCCGGAATCACCGCTGTTTGCCTCGAATCACGCTGTTTGCCCCCGAATAACCGCTGTTTGCCCGGAATCACCGCTGTTTGCCCGGAATCACCGCTGTTTGCCCCGAATAACCGCTGTTTGCCCGGAATCACCGCTGTTTGCCCGGAATCACGCGCTGTTTGCTCCCAAACTACAGCTGTTTGCCCCGAATCGCCGCTGTTTGCCCTGAATCACCGCTGTTTGCTCCGAATCTCCGCTGTTTGCCCCGTATCACCGCTGTTTGCCCCGAATCACCGCTGTTTGCCCCGAATCACCGCTGTTTGCCCCGAATCACGGCCGTTTGCCCCGAATCACCGCTGTTTGCCCCGAATCACCGCTGTTTGTCCCCGAATCACGGCCGTTTGCCCCGAATCACCGCTGTTTGCCCCGAATCACCGCTGTTTGCCCCGAATCACGGCCGTTTGCCCCGAATCACCGCTGTTTGCCCCGAATCACCGCTGTTTGCCCCGAATCACGGCCGTTTGCACCGAATCACCGCTGTTGCCCCCCCTGTTTGCCCCGAATCACCGCTGTTTGCCCCCGAACACCGCTGTTTGCCCGAATCACCGCTGTTTGCCCCGAATCACGGCCGTTTGCCCCGATTCACGGCCGCTGTTTGCCCCGAATCACCGCTGTTTGCCCCGAATCACCGCTGTTTGCCCCGAATCACCGCTGTTTGCCCCGAATCACCGCTGTTTGCCCCGAATCACCGCTGTTTGCCCCGAATCACGGCCGTTTGCCCCGATTCACGGCCGTTTGCCCCGAATCACGGCCGTTTGCCCCGATCACACCTGGTGTATGCAGCAAAGCCAACAAAAACACAACCATGAATACACACCACTGCTGGTGGGTGTTGTGGGGGAGGAGGGGGGGGGGGGGGGGCGGGGGGGGACTCTCCTCCTTCTCCTTCTTGCCTTTCTCTGCCTTAATATATCTGTCTTCTGTGTTTCCTTCTCTTTCTCTGTCTGCTGTCTCTGTCTGTCGTCTGTCTGTTGTATCTATCTCTCTCT
>JADBJO010000662.1:581559-584059 GCA_016801955.1 Conus betulinus | reverse complement strand
ATAGTACTGGCACTGTGGGTCTGTTGGCCCTGCTGTGTGCACCTATAGTACTGGCACTGTGGGTCTGTTGGCCCTGCTGTGTGCACCTATAGTACTGGCACTGTGGGTCTGTTGGCCCTGCTGTGTGCAACCTATAGTACTGGCACTGTGGGTCTGTTGTCCCTGCTGTGTTGCACCTATAGTACTGGCAGTGTGGGTCTGTTGGCTCTGCTGTGTGCACCTAAAGTACTGGCACTGTGGGTCTGTTGGCCCTGCTGTGTGCACCTATAGTACTGGAAGTGTGGGTCTGTTGGCTCTGCTGCTGTGTGCACCTATAGTACTGGCAGTGTGGGTCTGTTGGCTCTGCTGTGTGCACCTATAGTACTGGCACTGTGGGTCTGTTGGCTCTGCTGTGTGCACCTACAGTACTGGCACTGTGGGTCTGTTGGCCCTGCTGTGTGTGCACCTATAGTACTGGCACTGTGGGTCTGTTGGCCCTGCTGTGTGCACCTATAGTACTGGCAGTGTGGGTCTGTTGGCTCTGCTGTGTGCACCTATAGTACTGGCACTGTGGGTCTGTTGTGTGCCCTGTCTGTGTGGCCCTGCTGTGTGTGCACCTATAGTACTGGCAGTGTGGGTCTGTTGCCCTGCTGTGTGCACCTATAGTACTGGCAGTGTGGGTCTGTTGGCCCTGCTGTGTGCACCTATAGTACTGGCACTGTGGGTCTGTTGGCCCTGCTGTGTGCACCTATAGTACTGGCACTGTGGGTCTGTTGCCCTGCTGTGTGCACCTATAGTACTGGCACTGTGGGTCTGTTGTCCCTGCTGTGTGCACCTATAGTACTGGCACTGTGGGTCTCTGTTGTCCCTGCTGTGTGCACCTATAGTACTGGCACTGTGGGTCTGTTGTCCCTGCTGTGTGCACCTATAGTACTGGCACTGTGGGTCTGTTGTCCTGCTGTGTGCACCTATAGTACTGGCACTGTGGGTCTGTTGTCCCTGCTGTGTGCACCTATAGTACTGGAAGTGTGGGTCTGTTGTCCCTGCTGTGTGCACCTATAGTGCTGGCAGTGTGGGTCTGTTGGCCCTGCTGTGTGCACCTATAGTACTGGAAGTGTGGGGTCTGTTGGCCCTGCTGTGTGCACCTATAGTACCTGGCACTGTGGGTCTGTTGGCTCTGCTGTGTGCACTATAGTACTGGCACTGTGGGTCTGTTGGCTCTGCTGTGTGCACCTATAGTACTGGCACTGTGGGTCTGTTGGCCCTGCTGTGTGCACCTATAGTACTGGCACTGTGGGTCTGTTGGCCCTGCTGTGTGCACCTATAGTACTGGCACTGTGGGTCTGTTGGCTCTGCTGTGTGCACCTATAGTACTGGCACTGTGGGTCTGTTGTCCCTGCTGTGTGCACCTATAGTACTGGCACTGTGGGTCTGTTGGCTCTGCTGTGTGCACCTATAGTACTGGCACTGTGGGTCTGTTGTCCTCTGCTGTGTGCACCTATAGTACTGGCACTGTGGGTCTGTTGGCTCTGCTGTGTGCACCTATAGTACTGGCACTGTGGGTCTGTTGTCCCTGCTGTGTGCACCTACAGTACTGGCACTGTGGGTCTGTTGTCCCTGCTGTGTGCACCTATAGTACTGGAAGTGTGGGTCTGTTGGCCCTGCTGTGTGCACCTATAGTACTGGCACTGTGGGTCTGTTGGCCCTGCTGTGTGCACCTATAGTACTGGCAGTGTGGGTCTGTTGTCCCTGCTGTGTGCACCTATAGTACTGGCACTGTGGGTCTGTTGGCCTGCTGTGTGTGCACCTATAGTACTGGCAGTGTGGGTCTGTTGTCCCTGCTGTGTGCACCTATAGTACTGGCACTGTGGGTCTGTTGTCCCTGCTGTGTGCACCTATAGTACTGGAAGTGTGGGTCTGTTGGCCCTGCTGTGTGCACCTATAGTACTGGCACTGTGGGTCTGTTGTCCTGCTGTGTGCACCTATAGTACTGGCACTGTGGGTCTGTTGGCCCTGCTGTGTGCACTATAGTGCTGGAAGTGTGGGTCTGTTGGCCCTGCTGTGTGCACCTACAGTACTGGAAGTGTGGATCTGTTGTCCCTGCTGTGTGCACCTATAGTACTGCACTGTGGGTCTGTTGTCCCTGCTGTGTGCAGAGCTGGCACTCATCCGCCAGACTGACGGAACACAGGAACTGCACGATCATACTGCCATACAGGTTTTCTCGAGCTATTCCAAGTTCCTGAACACCATTTCATTCTAGCTAAAGGTATGTATTTTCCACAACTGGGAAATTGTCTAACGTATATATCCCCTGCTCAGATCTGAAACCAAAAGTTAATAATTATGTCAGAGACCTCTGGCAGGAGGATTGGAATATACAGACGGATAACAAACTCTTTCAGATCCGTCCAGACCTAAAGGAGTTCCTCTCTTCTACGTCTGGTGGTCGCAGAGAAGAAACGGTTCTATTCCGACTGCACACTGGCCATTCGTATTTTACTCAGTCATACCTTTAAAA
>JADBJO010000662.1:574059-576559 GCA_016801955.1 Conus betulinus | reverse complement strand
TGTGTGTGTGTTGTTTTCAACTTTACTGGTTGAGACACATTATTTTCTCGCTTTTTGTTCAACTTACCTGATTCTCATACCACTGATAAGCTATTGTCTTTTCCATATCACTTTTTACGGATTCTGACAAAGAAATGCGTTTTTGATTTTTGTTTAATTTCACTGATCCTACTTCTGACGTGTCTTTCAGATGATCTTCAGTTTTACTCATCTCAAACTCGGTCTTTCGCTTTTTGTTCCAGTTCCTTCTGCTATCAACGTATCGATTGTTAATCAACAGTATTGATGCTGATGCTAAATCTGTCCTTTCGATGTTTGTTCTGCTTCACTGAATCTGACGGCAAAATGTCTTTCAGATTTTCGTTCAACTGTACTGGCGCTGAGGCTAATTGATACACCTTTTCCATTTTCGTATCTTTTTCCGGTCTCAGCTGTATTGGGAAAACTCACAATCAGGTCTATATACTTAAAACAAGACAAACAAAATCAAGAGCCATGGCATGGAAGCTAGTACGTTGGTATGTAGCTGAGTGGTGGTGTACCGTACGAAACCGTCAGAACGCCGTTTGGAGTGGACACCTGTCAACAGGAAACAGTCATACCCTATCACACACCGGGAGCAAACATTATTACCAGCCGACAGCACGATGATGGATTGACGGAAGCAGGGAGGAAAACCACAATAGATGTTTGGTCGGCAAACAGTATTGCGCTGTACTGGTTTATGGGGTCGGTGGATGACGGTGAAGAAGTGTCAGTGGAAGTACCCCCCCCCCTCCCTCCCCCAACTTCTGTTGTTCCTTTGTCTTCCTTTCATCTCAACTTCTGTGCTTTCCCTGCAGCTTTCTTCTGGCTGGCCACAGGGAGTGTGCGTTAAAAACGCAATATCATCCACAGGGAATGGGAGTTAAAAACGCAATATCATCCACAGGGAATGTGCTTTAAAAACGCAATATCATCCACAGGGAATGTGCGTTAAAAAACGCAATATCATCGACAGGGAATGGGCATTAAAAACGCAATATCATCCACAGGAATGGGCGTTAAAAACGCAATATCATCGACAGGGAATGGGCTTAAAATCGCAATATCATCGACAGGGAATGTGCGTAAAAAAAACGCAATGTCATCGACAGGGAATGTACGTTAAAAACGCAGTATCAGCCCATATAGGCATTTTTGAGGCACAGCATAAGATGAAGCTCTGGAATAACATTAAACAGATGAAATGAACAACATGCCACCAATCATTTCAGTTGATTTGTATTTATGAAATGAACAACATCCCAGCAATCATTTCAGTTGATTTAATTTTTATTTTAAGGACCCCCTTCCAGTGGCACCCTCCTACAATCGAGGAATGCATAAACTTAGCATACATGACGTCACAATTCGGGCATTACAGCACCATGGTTTGGCATTATCAGGGGACTATCAGCATGTTTTATCTTCCCAGCCATCATTTCAATGATGTTTCGCATTTTTATTCTTTACAAAAGCGATAGACTTTAAAGCTAGGCAAGTTTCAGGTATTCCTATTGAAACTCGCACTTTGGGTATTTCTGTCGCAATTCAGTTCATAACTTGTCCTGCAATTGCGTGCATGTGTAAATAGAGGGATTTAAACATTAAACATCTGAATTCTGTTCTCCTTTTTCTGCCGGATTTGCGCTAATGTCCAGATTGAAAAAAGCCACAGAAATCGCAGTCCTCGGATCAAACCTGTTGGACGAATTCTCGCGGTAAATCTTTCGAGAGGTCATTTTGTTTTCGAGGTCTCGAATGAACTTTTATATTTTATATTAATAATTAAATGAGAAGTTCTCACCCAATTTTCACATGGGCTTTCCTGTCTACACTGTCCTCTTCTCTTCACTTTGACAACGGGCCTATGGCTTGCAACGTCAGTGTCTACATGCCAAAGGGTTGGACTAGCACCAGAAGGGTTTTATAAACTTTATCATTTTTTTTTTTCCATTTTCACCACGAACCCCTGCAGTCAACTTTTATCTCTTCCTTTTATATTTGTTTCATTCTTTTCGTGGTGTTAACATTGACTATCAAATGGAAGATCTGAAAATCAGTTGTACATGTAGTAAATTTGACGTCAAGTTTGTATACTAAAACGCGTTGTTCCCGTTAGTGACGTACGGTACTTCCTTCTAATGACACCCTTCACGGGTAGTGCGCGACTTGGCCACCAGGCCTTTACGCTTGCCATTAAATCACTTGTTTTTTCCGTTTTCTTTCCGTGAGCGATAATATGCGATAATGACACCACATCTGTGACGCCATCTTTGCGCTAGCGGGTCTTCTTCAGAACAGTCCCGTTTCTTTTGTTTGAAGCTCTTTGGGGACCAATGCATCTTGACGGGACGAGGAGGGGGTGGTGGTGGTGGTGGTGGGTGGAGGGTTCGGAATCAACTTTCAAACAAAAGTCTCAGAACAGTTCGATCGCTTGTCTGTAACTATTCCAGCGTGTTACAGGCGTTGGTGCGTT
>JADBJO010000662.1:561559-564059 GCA_016801955.1 Conus betulinus | reverse complement strand
ATGGACCACAAGGCAAATTCTCTTTATTTTGAAGATCCAGAGGACACAGAAAAAAGTAATGAAATCCTGTCATGCATTGGCCAAAGTGTGTGATGGTTAAGATGTCAAGATGCCATGGCATCGATTTTGAAGACGTCACATGACCTTTCACTTGATAGAAGGATTGAGATTGTGAACCCCCACAATATGAACATGAAGTATATAAAGCTGGCCTACAGTGATGTCCCAATCACAGAATTGCTATTTGGCGATGATTTAAAAGCCTCCCTCTCTGCCAATGATTCTGCCAGTAAATTGGAACAGAGACACTGACCTACTCCCACAATAATATCAAGTTTATCCTCAGAAACATGTAAAAAAAAAAAAAAAAAAAAAGTGGGACATACACACAAGAAGAAGAGGCTGAGGCTGGAACCGGGCCAGGATGCCAATACCACACAGGTGTAACGGACTTGCAAGAGGCCGCAGGACTTGGCAACAGCAGCCTAGTCATGAGTAGATGAAGACCCTCAGGATGAAATGCAGGTAAGAAATTTGACCACAGAGCCCAGTGAACAGCCTTTCAATGCTGGTAGGTTAAAACTGTCTTTGCCAAAGTGGAAAGAATTAGCATCACATGCATTTATACTGGAAATGATAAAAGGAGCTGAAATGCCTGTAGTAGACCATGAGACAAACACTGGTGTACGGCCAAGACATCAGGTGCATGGATGTTTGTATGCAGAAATGGACACTGAAATCTCAGACCACCTAAAAATGGGTGTGATTGAAAAATCCCTCCACGAAGAAGACAAGATGAAATCGCCTGTGTTCATGATACCACAATTTGATGGTTCTTATAGAATTATATTGAACCTGAAAAAAACAAATTCAATGAGAATGTGGAATACCAGCATTTTAAGATAGAAAATTTACATTCAGCTACAGAATTGATGAGAGAGGGTTGTTACATGGCATCAGTTGATTCATGCCATGCGTACTATTCAGTCCCAGTGATGAAATATTGTCGCAGATTTCTAAACTTTGTGTGGAGAGATCAGTTGTATGAGTATACGTCTTTCCCTGATGGTTTGACATCCTGTCCTAGGCATTTTACAAAGCCAATGAAACCAGTGTCCCGCACATCTAAGAAAACAAGGTTTTCTTTCAGCATCTTTCATAGATGATTCCTACTTGCAAGGTGCTACCAGAGAAGAGTGTAAACAAATATCAATAGCACAGTACAAGAAATCAATCCTTGTCCCAACTAGACGACTAAAATACTTCGGGGTTTTGTGGATTTGGACAAAATGTGTGTCACCTTACCAGACGAAAGAGTTTTGAACAATTGAAAACTTCATGCGGAGATCTGTTAAACAAAGAAAAATTCACAATTAGAGAACTAGTACAAGTGACTGGACAAATGGTAGCAGCGTTGCCAGCAGTACAGTGGGGTCCTCTATTCCATAGGCAACTAGAGAAAGACGAATCTGATGCTCTTAAATGCAACAAAGGAAATTTTGAAACACGGACCACTCTTTCGAATGCTGGGAGAAGAACTGGAGTGGTGGATCCAGAATGTCTCCACAGCCTCTGTTAGTTTGAAAAAAGATGAACCACCAGTGGAAATCAGAACAGACGCTTCTGTAACTGGTGGTTGGGGAGCTGTATGTGATTCTAGTCAGACTGGAGGCTGATGGTCCGAGAATGAGAAAATAACCAACATTGATGTTATCGAGCTCTTGGCAATTGAATTTGTGTTGAAGAGTTTTCAAGATAAAGTGAAAAACTGACTTACTTGATTTGACTTAGTCCTCTGAATTCCCTGGGGAACATAGGGCCGCAACCACACTCTTCCAGCGGACACGATTTCGGGAGATCCTCTTCAGCTCGGCCCACGTCATTCCGGCGGCCTTCACTTCTGCGTCGGTACTCCTCCGCCATGTCTGTCTGTCTTGGTCTTCCCACTTTTTCTCTTGCCCTGAGGGTTCCATTCAAGGGCTTGTCTTGTGATGTTGGATGGAGACTTTCTAAGGGTGTGGCCAATCCATCCCCACTTCCGTTTTCTGATTTCTAATTCTACTGGAACTTGTTTGGTCTTGTTCCACAGTTCTGTGTTGGCAATAACATCTGGCCTTCTGATGTTCACAATGTTTCGCAGACATCTGTTGATAAATGTTTGGAGTTTGTGGGTGTGTTTGTCTTTGTTGTTCCCACGTTTCACAGAACCATACAGAAGGACAGATTTCACATTTGAGTTGAAGATTCTGATCTGGTTGTGGAGTGAGAGGGCAGAGGAATTCCAGATAGGGCGTAGCGTAGTAAAGGTGTGCCTGGCTTTATTGATGCGGCTCTTGATATCCTCATCTGTACCTCCATCTTTGCTGACCACACTGCCGAGGTAGACAAACTTTGTCAACTTCAGTGATGTCTTCCTGTTGTAGTCGTAGTGGGTCTCGTTGCTGGTTGTTGATTCTCATGGCTTCTGTTTTCTCTCTGTAAAGTGAAAAACAGGCATGTT
>JADBJO010000662.1:554059-556559 GCA_016801955.1 Conus betulinus | reverse complement strand
CCACTACCTTTCCCTTTCCTCTGCCCCACTGCCCTTTCCCTTTCCTCTGCCCCACTACCTTTTCCCTTTCCTCTGCCCCACTACCTTTCCCTTTCCTCTGCCCCACTGCCTTTCCCTTTCCTCTGCCCCACTACCTTTCCCTTTCCTCTGCCCCACTACCTTTCCCTTTCCTTGCCCCACTCTGCCCCACTGCCCTTTTTCCCTTTCCTCTGCCCCACTGCCCTTTTCCCCTTTTTCCTCTGCCCCACTGCCCTACCTTTTCCCTTTCCTCTGCCTCTGCCCACTACCTTTCCCTTTCCTCTGCCCCACTGCCTTTCCCTTTCCTCTCTGCCCCACCTTTGCCCTTTCCCTTTCCTCTGCCCCACTGCCTTTTTCCCTTTCTCTGCCCCACTGCCTTTTTCCTTTCCCTCTGCCCCACTGCCTTTCCCTTTCCTCTGCCCCACTGCCCCACTGCCTTTTTTCCCTTTCCTCTGCCCCACTTTCCCTTTCCCTTTTCCCTTTCCTCTGCCCCACTGCCTTTTCCTTTCCTCTGCCCCACTGCCCTTTCCCTTTCCTCTGCCCCACTGCCCCTTTCCTCTGCCCTGCCTTTCCTCTGCCCCTTTGCCCCTTTCCTCTGCCCCACTGCCCTTTCCTTTTCCTCTGCCCCACTGCCTTTCCCTTTCCTCTGCCCCACTGCCTGCCCCTTCCCTTTCCTCTGCCCCCTGCCTTCCTTTTCCCTTTCCTCTGCCCCACTGCCCCTTTCCCTTTCCTCTGCCCCACTGCCTTTTCCCTTTCCTCTGCCCCACTGCCTTTTCCCTTTTTCCTCTGCCCCACTGCCCTTTCCCTTTCCTCTGCCCCACTGCCTTTTCCTTTCTCTGCCCCTGCCCTTTTTTTGCCCTTTTTCCTTCGTCTGCCCCACTGCCTTTTCCCTTTCCTCTGCCCCCACTGCCTTTCCCTTTCCTCTGCCCACTGCCTTTCCCTTTCCTCTGCCCCACTGCCCTTTCCCTTTCCTCTGCCCCACTGCCTTTCCCTTTTCCTCTGCCCCACTGCCCTTTCCTTTCCTCTGCCTTTCTGCCCCACTTCCTTTCCCTTTCCTCTGCCCCACTGCCCTTTCCCTTTCCTCTGCCCCACTACCTTTCCCTTTCCTCTGCCCCACTGCCTTTCCCTTTCCTCTCTGCCCCACTGCCTTTCCCTTTTTCCTCTGCCCCACTGCCCCACTTCCTTTCCTCTGCCCCACTGCCTTTTTCCTTTCCCTTTCCCTCTGCCCCACTGCCTTTCCCTTTCCTCTGCCCCACTGCCCTTCCCTTTCCTCTGCCCCACTGCCTTTTCCCTTTCCTCTGCCCCACTGCCTTTTCCCTCCTTCTGCCCCCCACTGCCTTTTCCTTTTCCTCTGCCCCACTGCCCTTTCCCTTTCCTCTGCCCCACTGCCTTTTCCCTTTCCTTTCCTCTGCCCCACTGCCCTTTTCCCCTTTCCTCTGCCCCACTGCCCTTTCCCTTTCCTCTGCCCCACTGCCCTTTTTCCTCTGCCCCACTGCCTTTTCCCTTTCCTCTGCCCCCTGCTGCCTTTTTCCTTTCCTCTGCCCCACTGCCTTTTCCTTTTCCTCTGCCCCACTGCCTTTTTCCCTTTCCTCTGCCCTGCCCTTTCCCTTTCCTCTGCCCCACTGCCCCCTTTCCTTTTCCTCCCCCCACTGCCTTTCCCCTTCCTCTGCCCCACTGCCCTTTCCCTTTCCTCTGCCCACTGCCTTCCCTTTCCCTTTCCTCTGCCCCACTGCCTTCCCTTTCCTCTGCCCCCACTGCCCCACTCCCCCCTCTGCCCTTTGCCCCTTTCCTTCTGCCCCACTGCCTTTTCCTCTGCCCTGCCCACTGCCCTTTCCCTTTCTGCCCCACTTCCTTTCCCTTTCCTCTGCCCCACTGCCCTTTTTCCCTTTTCCTGCCCCACTGCCCTTTCCCTTTTCCTCTGCCCCCCACTGCCTTTTCCCTTTCCCTCTTCCCACTGCCCCACTTCCCTTTCCCTTTCCCCACTGCCCTCTGCCCCTTCCTCCTCCCTTTGCCTTTCCCTCTGCCCCACTGCCCTTTCCCTTTCCTCTGCCCCACTGCCCTTTCCCTTTCCTCTGCCCCACTGCCCCCTTTCCTCTGCCCCACTGCCCTTTCCCTTTCCTCTGCCCCACTGCCTTTTCCCTTTCTCTGCCCCCACTGCCTTTCCCTTTCCTCTGCCCCACTGCCCTTTCCTTTCCTCTGCCCCACTGCCTTTCTTTGCCCACTGCCTCTTTCCTCTGCCCCTGCCTTTGCCTTTCCTCTGCCCCACACTGCCTTTCCCTTTCCTCTGCCCCACTGCCCTTTCCCTTTCCTCTGCCCCACTGCCTTTTTTCCTTTCCTCTGCCCCACTGCCTTTTCCTTTCCTCTGCCCCACTGCCTTTCCCTTTCCCACTGCCCTTTCCACTGCCCCCACTGCCTTTCCCTTTCCTCTGCCCCACTGCCCTTTCCCTTTCCTCTGCCCCACTGCCTTTTCCTTTCCTCTGCC
>JADBJO010000662.1:531559-534059 GCA_016801955.1 Conus betulinus | reverse complement strand
AGAGGGGGGGGGCGGGAAGGAAGGGGGACAAGAACAGATTAGAGAAGGGACCACCCTGGAGAACGGGTAAGAGGGGGAGAGGTAGAGGACAAGGAGAAAGGGATGACGAGGAGAGAAGTCCGAAGAGAGAGAGAGAGAGAGAGAGAGAGAGGAGAGAGAGAGAGAGACAGGACAACATACAGACAGACAGGACCGACAGACAGGGACAAAAGAGAGACAGACAAACAGACAGATGTGACAGACAGTCAGATAGACAAAAAGAGACAGACAGAAGGGGTGGAGTGTGTGGTGTGTGTGGGTGGGGGGGGGGGGGGGGGGGGGGGGGGGGTCAGAGCAAATGTGAATGGTTACGTCTTTGGACATGCGTTTCCCCGTCAATTATATATAAACACCCTCTACGTCCCTAATCTCTTTATCAAGCCCCCTCGATTCCGCCATCACTGATGTCCTCACCCTACTCCTTAAACACACACACACACACACACACACACACACACACACACACACACACACACACACACACACACCACACACACACACACACACACACACACACACACACACACACACACACACACACAAGCCAAACAGACGGTTAACAGTCTTCAATCCTGTGATAATG
The DNA here is from genome assembly GCA_016801955.1 of Conus betulinus. NCBI lineage: Eukaryota > Metazoa > Mollusca > Gastropoda > Neogastropoda > Conidae > Conus > Conus betulinus. The sequence continues at coordinate 533,437 of JADBJO010000662.1, read as the reverse complement.
TCCCTGCACACATTCATCTGCAGCAGGCAGAAAGAAAGAGACTGGAACAATAGCTTCCAAGGAAAAAGAGAAAATCTAAATTATGGCCACAATAATGGCAGGAGAGATGGGGACGGGTTCAGCTAGGGTCACGACGATCGATGATGTCTTGTCCCCCCCCCCCCCCACCCCCCTCACTTTCTCCTCTCCTTACATACTTTGTGGCCCTGTCTAGAGTGGGATTCACTTGAGTATTGCCTCCCTTTCTAGCCATGGTTGAGAGAGAGCGAGCGAGAGAGAGAGAGAGAGAGGAGGGAGAGGGGACGATCGGGGGGGGGGGGGGGGGGGGTGTGTGCGAGAGGGAAGTGAGAGAGAGAGCGAGAGAGAGAGAGAGTAGGTAGAGTATGACAGAAAGAGAGCGTAGGTGGGGTAGGACACACACACACACACACACCCACACACACACACACACACACACACACACACACACATACACACACACACACACACACACACACACACACACACACACACACACACACATACACAACACACACACACACACAACACACACACACACACACACACACACACACACACACACACATACCCACGCACAGAGAGAGAGAGAGAGAGAGAGAGAGAGAGAGAGAGAGAGAGAGAGAGAGAGAGAGAACGCTTTCATTGTCAGAAAAAGCTTTCCAGCTCCCCTAAAATTAGGGAGGTCAATGTCTAAATTATTTGGGATAAGCTTACGATTACGTAAAGCTCATTCCATGCAGTTTACACACACACACACACACACACACACACACACACACACACACCACACACACACACACACACACACACACACATGCAGAGAGAAAGAGAAAGTGGGGCAGTGGAGAGAGAGAGAGAGAGAGAGAGAGAGAGAGAGAGAGAGAGAGAGAGAGAGAGAGAGAGAGAGAGAGAGAGAGAGAGAGAGAGATGTATGAGAGAAGAAAGAAGAAGAAGAAGAAGATGATGATGATGATGATGATGATGATTATGATGATGGTGATGATGATGATGATGATGACTATGATGATGATGACGACGACGACAATTATGATTGCGATGATAAAGAAGCAGAGAGAGAGAGAGAGAGAGAGAGAGAGAGAGAGAGAGAGAGAGAGAGAGAGAGAGAGAGAGAGAGAGAGAGAGAGCAAAGTTAGTGTAAATATAAACAGACACACACATGCACCAGCACAGTCCATTTCACAATTACATTTTTAATTATGCAGTATTACCTCCTCTTCCGCTTCCCCCTTCTGCAGCCTCTCTCCCCCCACCCCCCCACCCCCCACCATCCCATACTTCCCCATCCCACCCCCACCTCCACACTCATAACAAATACACGATCCGAGTAGATAGCTGTCTGTTTTTCTTTTCTGTTTTAAGGCCTACGTGTTGTGGTACAAGTCATGCGTTCATTGATGTGTAGCAGGAAGAATAGAAAGAAAGGGGTTGGAACCAAGGGTTCCATGGGAAAAGGGGCACCTCTAAGTTATGGCCACAATAACGTCACCAAAACCTGGAGCGGGTTCAGCCAGGGTCACTGCAGTCGTCGATGATGTCATGTCACCCTATACCCTGCTGCTGCCCCCTCTCCCCTCCCCTTCCCAAGTGCATCGCTGTACTTGCCATAACTGGATTAACATCTGTCATGTCTCCCTTACTAGCTAAGGCTGAGAGAGAGAGAGAGAGAGAGAGAGAGAGAGAGAGAGAGAGAGAGAGAGAGAGAGAGAGAGAGAGAGAGAGAGAGAGAGAGAGAGAGAGAGAGACAGACAGAGACAGACAGACAGACAGACAGACAGGCAGACAGACAGACAGGCAGGCAGGCAGGCAGACAATCAGACAGACAGAACAGGTTTTTTT
>JADBJO010000662.1:511559-526559 GCA_016801955.1 Conus betulinus | reverse complement strand
GACCCCAGGGGGCCACATGAGGACTGTTGCCATGCTGATGTACAAACTCAACCACAATGAGGGGGGGGGAGGGGGGGGGGGGACCGATTCACGTCTAGTGATGAATAAAGCATAAAAGCTTACATTATGCAAAAATTGAGCATGTCTCAAATGTTACATTCATGGGCGTTGACACTGACTGAAGTTAAGTGTGGCTGTCATCATACATGAGCGTGTGTATGCTTGGGAAATGTGGACGGGGGAAGGAGGGGGGAGGGGGGTAAAGGACAGGCCGGCGTGTGACGGTGGAGTTGAATTAGAGAGACAGGTGAACGGAGAGAGAGAGAGAGAGAGAGAGAGAGAGAGAGAGAGAGAGAGAGAGAGAGAGAAATGTGTGTGTGTGTGTGTGTGTGTGTGTGTGTGTGTGTGTGTGTGTGTGTGTGTGTGTGTGTGTGTGACACTAGCACCCTCTCACCCCTATCCCTATTCCCCAGCCTTTTCTTCTTCTCCCTTCTCCACCCTCGCAGTCCTCGCAGACACAAACATACACATGGCCCAAGGGGGATATCCATCATTTTTTTTTTTTTTTTTTTTAGTTCTTCATCCTGTGATAACAGTCGAGTGCTCATTCATCTGCAGCAGGCAGAAAGACGAGGGACGGAAGAGAATCTCCATGGAAAAGAGAACAGTGACTGAATGTGATCAGACTGATTGCACGGGAGATGGGACTGTGTGCAGCCAGGGTCACACCAATCGATGACGTCATGTTCCCTCGCACGTGCACTTGGGCACTTCTGCATGCTGGATTCAAAAACCGTCTTGTCTCTCTTTCCCAGAGAGAGAGAGAGAGAGAGAGTTAATAAATGGGGTTTTTACCCTCTTAGAAAAAGGAGGGGTGAAGAAGAGTGTATGGGTGGATGGAGAAGGAGAAGTGGGGAGGGGGGGGGGGGAGGAGCACCTCGTACTGATAAATAGTTTCCATCAGAAACGCTTTCAAATGGAAAGAGACATGATGCACTTTTTGTGCTTATAAACGTGTTTTCAATTTGTCCAAACAGGCAGCGTATCTCGCGGACATACTCTTTTTGAAAGCTCTTTGCGGAAACTAAACGAACCTAGTTACGGCGTTCACATATCAGTTGATGACGTTCACGAAATAAGCTGAAATAGCAAAATCATTTCAGATATCTGGGATATTGCTTTCGCAATCTCTCTGAAGACTAGACCAGTTAACAATGAACAGAGTTTGTTTGCCATCATCTCTTATTTTCCAAAATCGCAAACAAATCAGACAACAAAATCGATTTCAGTTTTTCAGATTCAGATTCATGTTGGTTATGTGGCCCAGCCATCCATGGGAGGGGGCAGTGGAGGAGGGGGGGGGGGGTGTATATCAGGGTGGTTGCCACCATGTTGATCTTCGAACCCAGGCGAAGTGAAGAAGATAAAACGACTAAATTTGGCATGCTTTGAGTGTCATATCAATTCATACTGACACTGACTGAAATTTAGAGTGCATGTGTATATAAACGAGCGCGCATGTACACATGTGGAAGGTAAAAAAAAAAAAAAAAAAGGGGGGGGGGGGGGGGGGGGGGGGGGGAAGACAGCCAGATGTGTGAGGGGGTGAGGGTGGTGGGTGGTTCAGGTGAATGACGTTTAAAAATACATGATAAATGACGTGAAAATAATCTGCAGACAAAACACCATAATTGGCAATGCAGGTGCTGTGCATCCTCTGTGTGTGCGTGTGTGTGTGTGTGTGTGTGTGAGAGAGAGAGAGAGAGAGAGAGAGAGAGAGAGAGAGAGAGAGAGAGAGAGAGAGAGACCAGTTGTTCCGAACGAACGCAAAGGGCCATATCAGAGCTATCACCGCGTTGAAGTCAACACACACACACACACACACACACACACACACACAAAACCCTCATTCACACAACACTTTAAAACGCACAAATGAAGGCACACTGGAAATTTCAATCAAATATTTTTTTTTCCGTAAAATCTTAGATCAGATGAACAATGTTGATCTGTTTATTTTGCTGTGTGTAGTGTAAACCCCACCCCATGTCAACCCCTTCCCCCCCCCCCCCCTACCAGCCTCCCCCCCCCCCCCCCCCCCCCCCCCCCCCCAGCTCTTGTTGGTGATAGTCCAACCAGCCACAGGGGTCCTGTGACGAAGTGTCAGCCATTCCATTCACTACTGCACCCACTCTCTCGTACATACACCCCTCTCTACTCCCCCCTTCTCCCCCCCCCCCCCCCCCCCCCCCCCCCCCCCCCCTTTCTTTCTCTCTCTCTCCCTTTTGTCTCACAAGTGGCAATAACATTTACACTGCCACTCCTCCACCTCCCACCCCCCTACTTTCTTTCCTCTCTCAAACTCTCACACCCTGCTCACTCTTCCCACAGTCAAGTTGAAGTGACAAGTTACAGGTTTACGTCATTTCGTAACTCCGTCGCCCGTCCCCCCCCCCCCCCCCCCCCCCCCCCCCCCCCCCCCCCCATTCACCACATGCACACCTGCAGCTCGCAAATGATGTAATTATGTTAAACAGGGCTTTGTCAACTGGCATGTGCTGATATGTTTGTTGTCCGTCGAGACGACGAAGACCATCTAGCCGTCATCCAGGGATCGGCGGTGAGTGCGCAGATGGCTGGTCAGGCCTATCTGCGCCCGGAAAGTTTTATCACACGTGCTCATATGGACGCTGTCAAACAACCACAACTGTTGCGGATTTTTGAAAGTTCGAAATTGTTCCCTTCTACTGCAGGGGATGGGAGATGACCGCCCCCACCCCCTCCCCCACCTCCCTTTTCTTTGTCTTAATGACAAAAAGCCATCCGGAACAGAAACCGGAATAGTTGGGCCTATGAAAAGGGGAACCTGTGGGGAACACTCACAACTTCCACAGACCAGCTGTATGTAGAACAATACGGTGTAACCACAAAGACAACAGGGGTAAACCAGAGAAAGTGTATGGTTATCTCACTTGCTCTGAACTCCTTGTCTAGAATTCATTGATCTTCCAGAACTAACCTGGTTCCCTATCTACCCTGGGTATATCTGGTAGTGAAGAACCCCACAGCCCAGCAACTGAGCAGCAGGTCTCCGTAGAAGTGGATCAGTCACCAGCAACAAGAGAGAGATCAACTATCCTCTCCGATATCAAATAAGTTCTGATATTCCACGTGGATTCCAACTCAACGCATCCAAAACTTTCCCGCTCTTAATAATGAAACGGTGGGAACCAAATCTAAGCATGAACTGACGTTTGTGAAATAGATTCGAATATTCCACCCTCGTATAAACAAGTAAAGCTGATGTGTGAAAGTGCACTTAACTTGTGTCAGTTCTTTGTCGTTCAATCAGTATTGAATGTTTGAACTTCTCTCTAATTCTGTCTCTTGGAGCTACACGTACTTCTAAGAGTACAAGCCTAAGAAAAAACTATCCCTGAGCCATTCTTGAAGTGTTTTAACAGTCCTGAGAAAAAAATACAAACTTCTTTCGATGACTAGTACCGGAAAGTTGCTCCTTCCATAACTAGTAAGAGAGAGGGTGGAGGTAAATTTCAACATAACTCCTGAGAAAATAATTCAAGTCCTTCCCCTAGAGGACACACCACACCCACCCACCCACCCTCCAAAGCTCGCCACAGGGCCAGATCAGGGTGGTTACCATGTTGATTTATACACTCAGACGCAGGGATGAAGATAACAATTAAAATTGGCATGCTTTACGTGTCGTATCAATATACACTGATTGAAGTTCAATGCCCATGTGTACATAGGTGAGTGAGTGTGTGCTTGGGGATGGAAGAGTGGGAGCGGAAGGGACGGGCAGGTTGTGTGTAGGTGGGAATGGGGTGGGAGAATTACGGGACGACGTTTAATAACGCATTATTTATAACGTAAAAATGATCCGCGAATAAAACGCCATTAAACGCAATACACATCATGTGCATTCTCTCTCTCTCTCTCTCTCTCTCTCTCTCTCTCTCTCTGGTGTGTGTGTGTGTGTGTGTGTGTGTGTGTGTGTGTGTGTGTGTGTGTGTGTGTACCATCCTTTCTCCTCGTTCCCCATTTACCAATCTTTCCCTTCCCCCACTCCCTCACCATACTCACACACGCATACAAACGCATAGCCCAAGCAGGTATCCCTCCTAATTGTAGACTCCTACATCCTGTGAAAATAGCCATGCGCTCATTCACCTGCAGCAGTCAGAACGAAAGGGGGGGCGGAACACACGCTTCCAAGGAAAAGGGGAAAAAACTAAATCATGGCCACAATAATGGCACGAGAGATGGGACGGGGTTCCAACTGGGTCATGGCAATGGATGACGACTTGTTTCGTCGCACGTGCACCACGGCACTTAACTGAGCTGGATTTACACTTCTCTCTCTCTCTCTCTCTCTCTCTCTCTCTCTCTCTCTCTCACATTTTTTTTTTTTTTTAAAGAAAAAGAAAAGGATGGGGGTGGGGAAGAAAATGAGAGGAGAGCGCCTCACAATGTTAATTGTCTGAAAAAAAAAGTACTTTCCTTCAGAAACAATTTCACTGTAAAGAAAAAAAAAACCTAACTTAAGAAACGTGTTTGAATGTAAAGAAAAAAAAAAACCCGTACTGTTTCAGTTGTAAACATGTTTTCAATTTGTACCAGAAACAGGCAGTGTATTTCGTTGAAATAGTTTTCCTTGTAAAACCTTCCTGGAGAAGAATAACAAACACATTGACATGGTTTGATATTTCAATGACGTTAATGAAATAAGGTGAAATAGCAAGATTGTTACAAAATGCATGGGATATTGTTTCTTGTTACAATAACAAAACACTTATCACGATTTGATATTTCGATGACGTTAACAAAATATGGTGAAACAGCAAGATTGTTACAAATGAATGCAATATTGGTTTCTTGTTACAATAACAAAACCACTGAACACGATTTGATAATTTGATGACGTTAACAAAACATGGTGAAACAGCAAGATTGTTACAAAGGAATGCAATATTGGTTTCTTGTTACAATAACAAAACCACTGAACACGATTTGATAATTTGATGACGTTACAAAATATGGTGAAACAGCAAGATTGTTACAAAGGAATGCAAGATTGGTTTCTTGTTACAATAACAAAAACCACTGAACACGATTTGATATTTCGATGACTTTAACAAAATATGGTGAAACAGCAAGATTGTTACAAAGGAATGCAAGATTGGTTTCTTGTTACAATAACAAAACCACTGAACACGATTTGATAATTTGATGACGTTAACAAAATATGGTGAAACAGCAAGATTGTTACAAGGAATGCAATATTGGTTTCTTGTTACAATAACGAAACCACTGAACACGATTTGATAATTTGATGACGTTAACAAAATATGGTGAAACAGCAAGATTGTTACAAATGAATGCAATATTGGTTTCTTGTTACAATAACAAAACCACTGAACACGATTTGATAATTTGATGACGTTAACAAAACATGGTGAAACAGCAAGATTGTTACAAAGGAATGCAATATTGGTTTCTTGTTACAATAACAAAACCACTGAACACGATTGATAATTTGATGACGTTAACAAATATGGTGAAACAGCAAGATTGTTACAAAGGAATGCAAGATTGGTTTCTTGTTACAATAACAAAACCACTGAACACGATTTGATATTTCGATGACTTTAACAAAATATGGTGAAACAGCAAGATTGTTACAAAGGAATGCAAGATTGGTTTCTGTTACAATAACAAAACCACTGAACACGATTTGATAATTTGATGACGTTAACAAAATATGGTGAAACAGCAAGATTGTTACAAAGGAATGCAATATTGGTTTCTTGTTACAATAACGAAACCACTGAACACGATTTGATAATTTGATGACGTTAACAAAATATGGTGAAACAGCAAGATTGTTACAAATGAATGCAATATTGGTTTCTTGTTACAATAACAAAACCACTGAACACGATTTGATATTTCGATGACGTTAACAAAATATGGTGAAACAGCAAGATTGTTACAAATGAATGAGATATTGGTTTCTTGTTACTTCATTGGTTTAGACCAGTAGACAGTAAGAAAAATGTGTCTTTTGTCTTCCCTTTTTTGTTCAAAATAGTGGATATGTCAGACAGAAATAATCGATATCAGTCTCTCACATTCACGTCCAGCCGACTGTAAGGGACCACATGAAAGCTGTTTGCATGTTGATTTATAGACTCAGGCGTAATGATAAATAAAACACGATTTAAGCTACGATTTTGGCAGTTTTTAAGTTTCATATCCGTATACATTGATAGTGACCGACGCACTGTATGCTTGAGTGTGTGTGTGTGTGTGTGTTGTGTGGTGTGTGTGTGTGTGTGTGTGTGTGTGTGTGTGTGTGTGTGAGAGAGAGAGAGAGAGAGAGAGAGAGAGAGAGAGAGAGAGAGAGTGTCTGCCCCTGGAAGAGATGGAAGCAAGAATGGTGAGTGTGTGTGTGTGTGTGTGTGTGTGTGTGTGTGTGTGTGTGTGTGTGTGTGTGTGTGTGTGTGTGTGCGTGTGTGTGTGCGTGCATAGCGCCACCTCTCTGCCTTCTCCTCCCTCTCCATCACTATTTCTCCCTGTATCCTCCCCTCCATCCTCCTCCCATCACACACACACACACACACACACACACACACACACACACACACACACACACACACACACGCACACACATCCACATGCACATGACCCGCGCAGACATCTATCAGATTTTATGCTTTTTTTTAAAAAGTTTTATATCCAGTGATAATGACCATGCGCTCATTCATCTGCGGAAGGCAGAAAGAAAGGGGGCGGAACATCCACTTCCGAGGAAAAGGGGAAAACTGACTTATGGCCACAATAATGGCACAAGAGATGGGGTTGGTTCAGTCAGGGTCACGGCAATGGATGACGACTTGTGTCCTCGCACGTGCACCACGGCACTTGCCTGGGCTGGATTTACATCAGTCTTGTCTCTTTTTCCGCACGAGAGGGAGAGAGACAGAGACAGAGACAGAGAGAGAGAGTCAGAAAGAGAGAGAGAGAGAGAGAGAGAGAGACAGAGACAGACAGACAGGACAGAGAGAGACAGACAGACACACAGACAGAACACAGACAGACAGACAAACACAGACACACACACATACACATACATACACACAGAGGGGGACAGACAGACAGACAAACACAGACAGACAGACAGACAGACAGACAGAGAGAGAGAGCATTTTTGTTAACTTTGAAAGACACAAAGGAGAGAGAGGGGGAGGGGGAGAGGGAGGGAGGCAGAGGAGGGAAGGATGTTGACTTCAATGTTGCCTTCCCCTCTTAGAAAATGAAGAGAGGAAAGGGGTATGAAGATCACAGTGGAGCTCAGCTTCTAACAAAGGTGTAGTTTAGTCTAGAAACATTAAAAAAAAAAAAACATACAACTGTCTTGTTTACAAACATTTTTTTCGATTTGTACAGGCAGTATATCATTAGAATACTTCTCCTTTGAAAAGCTTCCTGCAGAAAAATAACGAACCCAGTCATGATGATTTTGAATGATCAGTGACATCAACAAAATAATGAAAACCCAGCAAACTTATGGCAAATGAATGTAATATTGGTTTCGTCATCTTTTTGGTCTAGACTAGTAAACAAATAAAAAACGATTTTTTTTTTTCATCTTCGCTAAGTTCTCGAAACAGAAGACAGATCAGACAACAAAATCGATGTCATTCTTTAAACACAAGACAGATCAGACAACAAAATCGATGTCATTCTTTACAACACAAGACAGATCAGACAACAAAATCGATGTCATTCTTTACAACACACAGACAGATCAGACAACAAAATTGATGCCATTCTTTACAACACAAGACAGATCAGACAACAAAATCAATGTCATTCTTTCAGTTTCATATTCACGTTGGTTATACTCAAGCCAACCGCAAGGGGCCATGTAAGGGCTGTTACAAGGTTGATCTATAGACTTGGGGCTCAAAGACGATTAAACATAAACTTTGCTGTGCTTAAAGTGTCATATCGCTGTTCACTTATACATGCGCATGCCTGCGTGGGCGAGTGTGTGTGTGTGTGTGTGTGTGTGTGTGTGTGTGTACTTAAATATCTGGAAGGTAAGATGGTGAGGGGCGGGCGGGGAGTAAGAGGGTAGGATAGGGTGAGAAGTCACGTGAATGACGTTTGATAATGCATGGTTAATGATGTGAAAATAATCCGCAATGAAAGTCCATTAACAGCAATGCACGCGTTGTGCATCATCTCTCGTTCTCGTCTCTCCCCCCCCCCCCCCTCCCCCCCCCACACACACACACCTTTTTGAGCGTGCTTCCGAGTGCTGCGAGTGTGTGTGTGTGTGTGTGTGTGTGTGTGTGTGTGTGTGTGTGTGTGTGTGTGTGTGTGTGTGTGTGTGTGTTTATGCGTGCCTGTGTGTGTATGTGTATGTGTGTTAGTATGACCAAAAAATGCTGATTTAACAGTAAACTAACATCAGTCATATCAATCAGTGTTTTCCTTCCTTCCTGGACAATCCTCCCCAGTTTGGGCCAGACGGTCTGGCATCAGTATCCTCCAATTTGCCCCTGTTTCCGTTCGTCCCCGCTTGTGTGTGTCATGGTCTCTGTGTGTGTGTGTGTGTGTGTGTGTGTGTGTGTGTGTGTGTGTGTGTGTGCCACTCTCTCTGTGTTCCCTATGTTCCTGTCTATAGATATCCCACTCTCTCTGCGTTCCCGTCTATGTTCCTGTCTATAGGTGTCCCACTCTCTCTGTGTTCCTGTCTATGTCCCTGTCTATAGGTGTCCCACTCTCTGTGTTCCCGTCTGTGTCCCCATCTATAGGTGTCCCTGTCTTAGTGTGGTCCTCTGTGTCCCTATCTATAGGTGTCCCACTCTCTGTGTGTTCCGGTCTGTGTCCCTGTCTATAGGTGTCCCACTCTCTCTGTGTTCCGGTCTGTGTCCCTGTCTATAGGTGTCCCTGTCCTAGTGTCGTCCTATTTCTAAGTGTCATCAGTTGCATGTGTGTCCCTCTCGTGTTTTTGTCCCCCTGTCTGAGCCTACCCGCCTGCACAAGTGCCCCTGTGTATGTGTCACAAGTGCCCCTGTGTATATGTCACAAGTCCCCCTGTGTATGTGTCACAAGTCCCCCTGTGCATGTGTCACAAGTCCCCTGTGTATGTGTCACAAGTCTCCCTGTGTATATGTCACACAAGTCCCCCTGTGTATGTGTGTCACAAGTCTCCCTGTGTATATGTCACAAGTCTCCCTGTGTATATGTCACAAGTCCCCCTGTGTATGTGTGTCACAAGTCTCCCTGTGTATATGTCACAAGTCTCCCTGTATATGTCACAAGTCCCCCTGTGTATGTGTCACAAGTCTCCCTGTGTATGTGTCACAAGTCTCCCTGTGTATTTGTCACAAGTCCCCCTGTGTATGTGTCACAAGTCCCCCTGTGTATGTGTCACAAGTCCCCCTGTGTGTGTGTCACAAGTCCCCCTGTGTATGTGTCACAAGTCCCCCTGTGTGTGTGTCACAAGTCTCCCTGTGTATGTGTCACAAGTCCCCCTGTGTATGTGTCACAAGTCCCCCTGTGTATGTGTCACAAGTCCCCCTGTGTATGTGTCACAAGTCCGTGCGCGTTTGTGTGGGTGGGTATTGTGTGCGCACGTGTGTGTATGTTTGCATGCAGGCATGTGCATGTGTGTGCGCGTAGGAGCGAACATGCGCGCACTTGTTTGTACATGTGTGCGTTTGTGCACGCTTGTGTGTGTGTGCGCGCGTGCTCGTGTGTGTGTGTGTGTGTGTGTGTGTGTGTGTGTGTTGTGTGTGTGTGTGTGTGTTGTGTGTGTGTATGTGACTGCGAGTGCCTTTGTTTTTGAGAAATGAATGTTCAGATGTGTCCATAATCCTGTGTGCCTTTCTTTCCTATCCTTGTTCTTTCTTCCCTTTTTCTTTGCTTTTTTTCATCTCATCGCGTAATCAAGCTTAATTAAGAAGGATATATTGGAAGAACGGGCTCTGCCTGTAATCTCAATCCTCGATCCACTAAAGGTTTTTCTCTGTTCTGAGTTCTCTCTATAATTTCTTTTCTCTCTGTCATTCGCTGCGTGGTGTCTGGAATTCATTACCAAACAACATGACTCAGATACTCAGGACCCATCCTCTGTCAACCAACTCCTAAAAATGTGCAATTCAACAGACGACCCCAGTAGCAAAGTTATTTGAGAGTTCTCGCATCAATTCCCCGCCCCTCGTTGCGCCCGCGCGCAAAAGGTTGCGTGTGGCTCCGTGGTTGGTTCTGACGGAGGCTTCTCTTTAGGATAGACAGATCGAGTCCACCCACTGGGCTGTTCACATCATCATTTTATTTAGGGAGCGTTTTTATTAATTAACCATCCACATTTTCATGTCCTGTTCCCTTAATAAGACGGAGAAGAAGAAGAAGAAGAAGAAGAAAAAATAATCGCCATTCATATGCATATGCTCAGGTTTTCTTCTTCTTTGCAGCATAGCTGTTCTGACTAGGCTATGACTAAGATCAGTGCAAACACCACTCGATAAAAATCACATAAATAATTCTCCCCAGTCCCCCCCCCTCCCCCCCCCCCCCCCCCCCCCCCCCCCCCCCCCCACTTCTCCCATCCAGCCCGCCACCGCCATTAGACCTATAATTTACCCCGTCTCTCCAACAAACTCCACTCCACTCGGCTCCCCTTTCACCGATGATACAGATACCCCCTCCCCTCCCCCCCCCCCATCCCGAACAGTTTCGTATCCAGGTGGTGAAATTGAAAGTCTGTCAACCAACTCGTGCATATTCATGAGGGAGAGTGGCACGTGGCAGCGCGTGCCCTAGGGTTGCGCATGCGCTAACTGTTGTGGTGTGGCTTCAGGGGTTGCTGGTTTAGGACGAGTTGGCGTCGTTGCTGTGAACCGAGTTCCAGCAGACACGGTCGTGGAGATGGTCGGGTCGGGTTATAGTTTGTTCAGTCGTTTTGGATTTTGTTTGTAATGCTCTCTCCTCTCTCTCTCTCTCCGGGGGGGTCTCTCTCGTCCCTCTCTCTCCTCTCTCTCTCCCCGCACGTTTGTGATGTGAAACATAATCACACCCTCCCTCCCCTTTCGCTGCTGTAAATTTCATTACAAGAGAAATAAAGTCCGTACCTACTTAAATCACAAGTAGACTGGGAGGAAAACAAACTTGCAGCCTGCTTATGTTAAGCCTTTTGGGTTGTTGTTTCTGTTGTTGTTGTTATTTTTAGTTTTCATTCTTGAATATGTCAAACGTTTTTAATTGTGGAGGTTCCAAAAAAAAAAAACAGATTTTTTTTTTTTCGATTGGCGAATTTAATCCCAGGCATTGAACGTAAAACATTTAGTTCTTCCTCTTGCTGCCATCTTGTCGTCCTGGGAGACGCCCTTGGATTCGACCCTCAGCCCTTCCCCTCCTCCCACACTCTTCAGTCGGTCGTTCCGTCTGTTCATCCCAGGTCGCCATTCACGATCCTGAGTTCAACAACTTTTTAACAAAAACGCGTCGAATAGACGAAAATCAACGCCCAAGAATCTCTCTCTCATTCCTCCTCCTCCCTACCCCCCTCTCTCGCCTCTCCTCTCTTCCCCGCTCTCTCTCCTCTCCCTCCCTCTCTCGCGCTCCTCCTCTCTCTTCTACTCTCCCCTTACTCTCTCTCCTCTCTCTCATCTCTCTTCTCCTCTCTCTCCTCTCTCCTCTACCTCTCTCTCCTCCCCTCTCCTCTCTCTCCTCGCTCTCCTCCCCTCGCCCCTCGTCGCTCTCTCGCGTCCTCTCCGCTCTCTCTCCCTCTCTCTCCTCTCCGCTCCTCTCCTCTCTCCTCTTCTCCTCGCTCTCTCTCCCCTCTCCTCTCTCCTCTCGCTCCAATCCTCCCTCTCCCTCTCCTCCCTCTGCCTCTCTCTCTCTCCCTTCTCCTCGCGCCTCTCAAGATCTCTCCTTCTTCCTCCGGTCTCCTCTCTCCCCCTCCTCTCTCTCCTTTTCCCTCTCCTCCTCCTCTCCTCTAGCCTCTCTCTCGCCTCCTCTCCCTCTCCCCTCACCTGCTCCTCTCTATCTCTCTCTCTCTCCTCCTCTCCTCTCTCTCTCTTCTCCTCTCTCCTCCTCCTCTATTCTCTCCCTCTTCCTCCCCCCTCTCGCCCCTCTCTTTCTCCCACTCCTCTCCCCCACCCCACTCTCTCTCGGGCCCCCCCCTCCCCGTCCACCTCCATCCCTCCCTCACTCCGACCCCTCCTCCGCTCTCCCACCACCCCCAGCCTCTACTCCTTCTCCCACATCTCTCCCCTCTCCCTCCTCAGCCCGGCCACTCCCTCCCCCAACCTCCCTCTCTTCTCACCCTCACGCACTCTCAGCTCCTCTCGCTCTCCTCCCCCCTCTCTCCTCTCTCTCCGCTCTCCCCTCGCCTCTCTCTCTCTCCTCTCCCTCCTCTCCGCTCTCTCTCTCTCACCACCTCACTCCCCCCCCCGCAAGCCCCCTCCTCTCCTCCTCGCCAGGCGCCCCCACCACGCTCTCTTCTCTCCCTCTCCTCTCTCCTCCCCTCTCCGTTCTCACCTCTCTCCCTCCTCGCTGCCTCTCTCTCCTTTCCTCTCCTCATCCCCTCCCACCCTCTCGTCCGCTCCTCCCTCTCCTCTCTCTCTCCCTCGGACCTCCGCTCCTCCCCCCCCCCCTCGTGCCTCACCTCCCCCTCCTCCGCTCCCTCCTCTCCTCTCCTCTCATCTCATCTCTCTCTCCCTCTCCCCTTCCTCCATCTCTCGTCCCTCCCTTCGCCCTCTGCTCCTCCTTCCACTCTCTCGCCCCCTCCCCTCCTCCCCCTCTCCCTCTCCCCCCTCCCCTCCCCGTCCCCACTCTCTCTCCCTCTCCTCTCACTCCCCCCCTTCCCTTTCTCCTCCTCCCCCTCCCCTCTCCTCACTCCCCTCTTACCTCGCTCCCCCCAGCCCCCCCGAAACCCCCTCGCCGCACTCCCTCGCCTCTGTCTCTCTCCCTCTCCCCCCCCCACACCACTCACCTCTCCATCTCGCCCCCTCCCCCCACCTCTCTCCTTCCCCGCCTCCCCCCCCTCGCCATCTCCCTCCCTCTCTCTCTCCCTCTCCCTCTCTCTCTCTCCTCCCTCTCCGCCCCCCTGGCTCCTCCCCCGCCACCTCGCCCCTCCGCCTCTCACTCTCCTCTCACGCTCCCTCTCTCCGCATCCTCCCTCCTTCTTCCTCTCTCTCGCCCAATCCTCCTCGTCTCCTCACTCCGTCCTCGTTCTCCCTCCTCCCTCGTCTCTCTCTCTCCCCCCCCTCTCCCCCCTCTCTCTCCCCTCCCTCTCTCCCCTCCCTCCACTCCTCTCCCTCGTCCTCTCTCTCTCCTCTCCTCTCTCTCTCTCTCTCTCTCTCCTCTCTCCACCCCCCCTCGCTCTCCGAGTCGCGTCCCTCTCTCTCCACCCGTCTGCCTCGACCTCTCTCCCTCTCCCACGCCTCCGCTCCTCTCTCTCCTCTCCCTCTCTCTCCTCCTTCTCCCTCTCCCGTACATCTCTCAATCATCGTCCCGGTGTGCCTCCTCTCCTCGTCTCTCTCTCCCTCTTCCCTCCCCCCCCCTCTCTCCACATCTCCTCCCTCTCGCAAATAAGCCCACCCCCCTCTCTCCCTCTCGTCCTTCCCTCTCCTCCTCTCTCCTCGCTCATCTCCCTACCTCCTCTCTCTCTTCCGATCTCCCCCCCGTCTCTCCTCTCTCATCCCCCTCCTCCTCCATCCCTCCTCCCTCTCTCTCTCTCTCCGCTCCCATCCTCCTCTCTCGTCTCCCTTCTCTCTCCCTCCATCCTCTCCTCTCTCCTCCCCTCTCTCCTCCGCCTCCGCCTCCTCCCTCTCCTCTCTCCTCCCTCCTCCCCTCCTCTCCTCTCCCCCTCATCCTCCTCTCTCTCCACTCTCCTCTCTTCTCTCCTCTCTCAATCATCCCTCTCAGTCCCTCCTCCGTCCCCTCTCCGCAAAGTTTGACCAAAACGTTGTGTGCCTGGTTGCTGTCCCATATCTCGATTATGACTGAAAGTGTTATCATGGGTTGTCACGGAATTTTGTTTCCCCAAAATGAGATTTTAATGTGAGAAAGGGAGGTAAATACAGAATGTAAAGAAGAAAAAGGAAAAAGCAGTACAGCAATAGTATTCTGTTAAAGAAGTCTGTTAAAGAAGTCGGTTAACGATCTTTCCCTCCCCACCTCTCCCTCGTTCACACTTTCATGCTCCCCCCTCTCCCCCCTCCCCCCCCCCTTTTTTCCCCTTCCTCTCTCCCACACTATCCCTTCTATCCGTCTCACCTTGGGGGGACTTGCAGGCTCTCTGCTTCTGTCTGCACAAACACACAACAGAAAACAAGTGCCCTAAAATATCAGTGCATCTTGCAGATGAATACTCTTCTTAAGTGGGCATCCCAAACAAAGCCTTTTTAACTGACACCTGAAACAACCCTGTTCACTGACATCCAAGACAACTCTGTTCTAGATTTTGGCAACGTGGCTCAACATATATAATTGTGATCACGTGTAGATTAAAGAGGAAGAGACGAACACCAAAGTGTCAGCCATCTAATCTCAGATTCAGTTCCTTTCTGCCGAAAACCCACTTCGTGTTTGATTCAAAATATGATGGAAGTTCTTCCAGGGTGCTAGGTCAGAAAGGAAAGGTGGGACTATGAAACCTTTGATGGTGTTTCTTTCCGTGTGTGTCCCCCCCCCCCCCCCCCCCCCCTCCCCCTCCACCCCCCCCCCCCCCCCCCTCCCACCTCCCTGCCCCCTATCAATAATAACACCATATACCGATCTTCGTGCTGAATGCGGTGCATATTCATTCTCTTGTGGACCGAATTATCAAAATGAAGGAAAACACCCTGGAAACAGCCAATGGTATTCGGCATTATCGTTGATCAATATCATATGATGACAGATTTTGCATTATAAATAATTTCCAAGTCAATGTCGTGACGACTGCCTGCAACT
>JADBJO010000662.1:501559-504059 GCA_016801955.1 Conus betulinus | reverse complement strand
AGGCCACACACTGAACACACATCGATCTTCCCACTGATTTACCTGTGTTGAAGGTCCGGATATCAGGTAAGCGGATTGAAGGAAGAGAGGGAGCAGTCGCCACCAACATTCGTCGCTCTTTTATTTATTTTTCGTTTCTTTTTTTTTTTTTTTTATGGGGGAGGGGGAGGGGCGAGGAGGGTTCGTATGATTATTCATGCCTCTGTTTGTTTGTTTGTTTGGGGGGGGGGGGGGGGGGGGTCAATAATGTTTTTAAATCAGATAATTTTTTCTCACTTTATCGGCCTAAATGCAGCAGAGAATCAAAATGTGGGATGAAGGATGATATTGGATATTGCACATTTCTTCACATGACTGCGTGCATACGTGAACAGCTCATATATACATACACAAACACACATAGACAGATAGATAGATATAGATGAATAGACAAGTGAGAGTTGTCCTTTTCTTCATGAAGATTTTATGTTTCACACACACACACACACACACACACACACACACACACACACACACACACACACACACACACACATACACACGCGAGCGCGCGCGCCCGCGCGCGCACATTTTTTTTTTAAATTGACAAACGTTAGATGATTCAGGAGGTGTTTGTTTATGTACGCATTCATTGTGTTTTCAAACGACGTGGTCGTTAAGGAAAGGGAGACAGTGGAGGAGGGGTGGGCGGGCGGGAGGGGGGGGGGGGGGGAGGGAGGAGGGCGATGTTGATAAGGCATACGATAACCTTACATGCCACATGCCACGAACGTGTCTCCCCCCCATCCTCTCCCTCCCCACCCCCTCTTCTTCCTCCCTTAATAAATGACGTTGCTACGGAGGAAGATCTGATCAAGCTGACTGGTCGATTTTACAGACTGTGATGTTTGGGGGTGAGGAGGTGGGGGAGTAATTTGTGTTTGCCCTCCCTTACCACCCTTTTTACCACTCCCCCCCCCCCCTCCCATTGTTTCATTGGAATGGTGGGTGTCGTGCCGCGGTTGAGTGGGGGGGGGGGGGGGGGGGGGGAGGAGGAGCTAAATGCAGCGTGTGTTGTGAGATCTTGCAGGGTAAAAATTGGTGTCTGTATCCTTGAGCATGCTGTGTGCGTGTGTGGTTGTCTTTTCCGTTGCTGTTACCCCCCCCCCCCCCCTCCCTCCGTTCTTCAGCAGAGTGTGTTGTATTTGCTTACTGTTAGGGACCCTCAAGCACGTTTTTTCAAATGTTGTTTTTTTCTTTTCCTGTTCAATGTGCGTGACTGACTTTTTTCCCCTTGTAATCTACTTTCTAATGAATTCGAGCAAACATCGCCACTTAGGTAGTTTTCCTGCAAAAAAAGAAAAAAAAAAAAAAAAAAAAAAAAAAGA
This sequence comes from Conus betulinus, assembly GCA_016801955.1. NCBI lineage: Eukaryota > Metazoa > Mollusca > Gastropoda > Neogastropoda > Conidae > Conus > Conus betulinus. The sequence goes on along the minus strand of JADBJO010000662.1, from coordinate 502,692 downwards.
AATGCATCTCCACGTCTTCGGAGAAGACATTTTTGTTTCTATTTCTTCGGTTGTTAGGTAAACATGATGTTATCATAAGGAATTGCTGTCTTGAGGCTTACTTTAAAAAAAAAAAAAGGTCATGTCCACTATCTATATAATCACAATGGCAGTAAATTGTCCAGGCCAGACCATCCACCAAGGCTAAGTGGTTATCGTCGCGAGCTTCCGGTAGGGAGATCACGGATGGATTCTGATCACAGCCCTTTACATGTGAGATTCTTCTCGCCCGACCGGCTTACACCCACAGTTGAGTTGGTCATGGGCTTCACTGGAAAGACACAGTCGAGTTTCATCCACTTCATGGCTGCATTTCTGACAGCGTGCTCAATGTCCCTGACCAACACACTGCAGGTGTCTGTATCTCTCGGGCCGGGTTGACGCCGGGATGTATTATGAAAATAAGCGTAGAGTACAGCCCTGTCATGCAGCCTCAGACCGGAATGGAAATCCGTCATATCATCGTCGTCATCCTCATCAATCAGCATTTGAAAAAAAAAATCGAATTCTTCAAGCCCTTATGTCACGGTGACCTCAGTTTCATTGTTTGTGTACGACTTCTTTGATCTTCTATGATAACCATTTTGGTGTCTCATAAACCCTGAGGTTTCATAACAATAAAATCTCTTCTATTCTGTTATATTCTATTCTATACACACCTTGTGCTTGCAAAGTCTGCACGTGCTGTCGATATGAATCTGTATTTGCAGTGGTTTCTCAGCTTTTTGACAATGTATTTCGTGCGCGCGCGCGCACTGTGTGTGTGTGTGTGTGTGTGTGTGTGTGTGTGTGTGTGTGTGTGTGTGTGTGTGTGTGTGTGTGTGTGTGTGTGTGTGTGTGTGTGTGTGAGAGAGAGAGAGAGAGAGAGAGAGAGAGAGAGAGAGACAGAGAGACAGACAGACAGACAGACAGAGAAGAAAAGAAAGACGAGAAGTGGACAGAGAGAGAGAGAGAGAGAGAGAGAGAGAGAGAGAGACAGACAGACAGACAGACAGACAGACAGACAGACAGACAGACAGAGAGACAGACAGACAGAGACAGACAGACAGACAGACAGACAGAGAAAGAAAAGAGACAAGACAGAGAGAGAGAGA
>JADBJO010000662.1:486559-494059 GCA_016801955.1 Conus betulinus | reverse complement strand
GGTCATGATTATGAGTCCCTAATTTTATTGTCATTCTCTTCTTCTTCTGTGTCAAAGAAAAAAACAATTGCAAATGTCACTGAAGTAAACAACAAAACAACAAACAACAACAACAATACAACATAAGACACAAGAGATAATAATTCATGGCAAACAACATATAACACAAATAAAAAAAAAATTCAAAACCAATTCATCTAAGCTCACCAATAATCATTTCACATTAAAGCGTGGACACATGTGCGTAGGTGTGTGTTGCTATGTATACATGCACATGCTCCGAGCACGAAGCTGCCTTGCGTTTCAAGGGAAACCGCCTGACGACCTGCAGCTCCTGTCGACCAATCGGCTTGCCCGAATGAGGTCAGGTGACGACCTTGTTGACAGGTGCCCTTGTTAACAGCTGGTCGCCCTGTCAGCTTTTCTTCGCCCAGTGTCAACATGACTGATTGCTGCTGACAAACCACATCCTACCTCTTTCCACTTCTTTGGGCATAGCAAGGGAGCTGGTTCCTCTCTGTCGTTCTGCTCTAAGGTCTATGTCTAAAAATGACATTGCATAGGTTCATCTCTCTCTCTCTCTCTCTCTCTCTCCTCTCTCTCCTCTCTCTCTCTCTCCTCTCTCTCTCTCTCTCTCTCTCTCTCTCTCTCTCTCTCTCCTTTTTGTAACCAACTTGAGAACGAATTCCCACTTTCTATTGACATGCAATGCGTATATATATGCCTTTCACAAAAAAATACATACTGAAGCACAGACAATTTCAGAACGTGAACTCTATTGAACTAAAACAATTACTTGCAAACGAAAATGTGCATATTACAAGAGATATTGCTATGTGTAGTTGTTATGCACTGAAAAAAAAGAGAACTCGTATCCCACACAGTATGAATAATTAGTTACCCTCATAAACTAGCATTATTAGTACATCGAAAAATATACTTGTGTCATTTCTCTCCTTTTCTCTTTATGTGTGCACTGCACCTCACATTGTTACAGGCCGGAGGCCTGAATCATCAAAATTGTGTTCAGCTGTTCTCTCTCTCTCTCTCTCTCCTCTCTCTCTCTCTCTCTCTCTCTCTCTCTCTCTCTTATTGATCTTCCCCACATGTAAATTTGATGTTGATATAGTGTTTCAGCCGAGGTTCTGTTTGTATATATGGATGTGTAAGCTAGCTGTGCTCCGAGAGATTATTTTATTTGTGTACATGTTAACGTTTTTTTTTTTCCCCAACGATTGTAATTTAATTATGTTTCCTTTTTTTCTTCATTTTTTATCACCACCACCCCCCCCCCCCCCCCCCCCCCCCCCCCCCCCCCCCATTGCCATTCCCGATATAGACTTTTTTTCTCTGAAATTTGCTTTGTGTACGTAAAGGTTTCCTTGTCCTGACGAATTTCCTGTATGCTTTTTTGCATATTACCGTTTGAAAAAAAAAAAAAAAAAGCTTACTAATATTTCCTTTTACTGATAGCTGGGTGGAAACATACCACCCAATGCGCTTTCCGTTGATGGTTCCTCGTTTAAAAAATCTCTCTCTCTCTCTCTCCTCTCTCTCTCTCTCGCTCTCTCTCTCTCTCTCTCCCCCCCCCCCCCCCCCCCCTCTCTCTCATTGATGATGGTTATAATAATATATCTTAAAAAATGTTTGACTCTCTTGGAGCTTGACTTTCACGTTTGTGTTAATTTCATTGTTATTTTGAAGATATGAGCCTCATCATCATTATCATCCTCATCATCGAAACCATAACTGACCCTGTCTCTTCACAAGACACATTTGTTTAGGTATCAAGCATCATAGTAATAATTATACTGATAATGATGATGATGATAATGACACAGATGATGATGATAATGATAACGATAATGACGATGATGATGATTTTATCATCATCGTCCTTGTTGTCATCATCATTTCCTTTAATATCTGTCGGGAAAAAAAAAACAAAAAAAAAACCATTACCAAGTCTGCTAAGGATAAACAGCCGATCCATTCCAGTGTGACCCCAACACGGGAGAAAGGGGAAAGCATTGCATGACTTATGACGAATGTACCACAGGAGTGTGGGTGGACGAGGAGGGGGGCGGGGGGAGGGGTGAAGGTTGGAGGAGGTGGGGGTGTCGAAGGGATTGTGGCTGGCTTTAACGCTGGGAGGACAAGAGCTCTCCTCTTCCGCCTGATTACCGCGGCCCTGGCCAGCAGGTGGGCCACGTGCGGGCCACGCGCCGTCGCACGAGCGGCAGGTGTGCCTCAGTACCTGTGTGTGGGGGGGGTGGACAGTGTGGGGTGGGGGTGTGGGGGGGTGGGGAGGGGGGGGGGGGGGGGGGTCCTCTGCGGTGTATTAAGAAGGAGGTGAGGAGGTTTGGAAGCCATACATGATGTATTCAGTGTGTGTGTGTGTGTGTGCGTGTGTGTGTGTGTGTGTGTGGTGTGTGTGTGTGAGAGATATCCTGTGTGTGTGTGTGTGTGTGTGTGTTGTGTGTTTGTGTGTGTGTGTGTGTGTGTGTGTGTGTGTGTGTGTGAGAGAGAGAGAGAGAGTGTGAGAGAGAGAGAGAGAGATGATCCTGTGTGTGTGTTTGTGTGTGTGTGTGTGTGTGTGTGTGTGTGTGTGTGTGTGTGTGTTTGTGTGTTTGTGTGTGTGTGTGTGCGCGCGTGTGCGCGCGCGTGTGTGTTGTGTGTGTGTGTGTGATCCTCTGTGTGTGTGTGACCCCCCCCCCCCCCCCCCCCCCCCATGTGTGTGTGATCCGGCCTCTCTGTGTCTCCTCTCCTCTCTCTCTCCCCTCTCTCTCTCTCTCTCTCTCTCTCTGTGTGTGTGTGTGTGTGTGTGTGTGTGTGTGTGTGTGTGTGTGTGTCCGCGCGTGCACCACCTCCATCCAAGCACCTGCCTGCTTGCTCCACATGAACGAGCTTCCAGTGAATACAAATGGCTAGTTCAAGTCCTGTAGTTCAAAGTCCTGTAGTTCAACTCCTGTAGTTCAACTCCTGTAGTTCAACCCCTGTAGTTCAACTCCTGTAGTTCAACTCCTGTAGTTCAACTCCTGTAGTTCAGTTCAAGTCCTGTAGTTCAACTGTAGTAGTTCAACTCCTGTAGTTCAAGTCCTGTAGTTCAAACTTCCTGTACTTCAACTCCTGTAGTTTCAACTCCAAGTAGTTCAACTCCTGTACTTCAAGTCCTGTAGTTCAAGTCCTGTAGTTCAACTCCTGTAGTTCAACTCCTGTAGTTCAACTCCTGTACTAATTCAGTCCTGTAGTTCAACTCCTGTACTCAACTCCTGTAGTTCAACTCCTGTAGTTCAACTCCTGTAGTTCAAGTCCTGTACTTCAAGTCCTGTAGTTCAACTCCTGTAGTTCAACTCCTGTAGTTCAACTCCTGTAGTTCAACTCCTGTAGTTCAACTCCTGTAGTTCAACTCCTGTAGTTCAAAGTCCTGTAGTTCAAAGTCCTGTAGTTCAACTCCTGTACTTCAAGTCCTGTAGTTCAACTCCTGTAGTTCAAGTCCTGTAGTTTCAACTCCTGTAGTTCAAGTCCTGTAGTTCAAACTCCTGTAGTTCAACTCCTGTAGTTCAAGTCCTGTAGTTCAACTTTCAAGTCCTGTAGTTTCACTCCTGTAGTTGTAAACTCCTGTCCTGTAGTTCAACTCCTGTAGTTCAACTCCTCATCAACTGTAGTCCTGTAGTTCAAGTCCTGTAGTTCAACTCCTGTAACTCAACTCTGTAGTTTCAGTAGTCAACTCCTGTAGTTCAACTCCTGTAGTTCAAGTCCTGTAGTTCAAGTCCTGTAGTTCAACTCCTGTAGTTCAAGTTCAAGTCCTGTAGTTCAACTCCTGTAGTCCTGTAGTTCAAGTCCTGTAGTTCAACTCCTGTAGTTCAACTCCTGTAGTTCAAGTCCTGTACTCAAGTCCTGTCAACTCCTGTAGTTCAAACTCCTGTAGTTCAAGTCCTGTAGTTCAACTCCTGTAGTTCAACTCCTGTAGTTCAACTCCTGTAGTTCAACTCCTGTAGTTCAAACTCCTGTAGTTCAAGTCCTGTAGTTCAAGTCCTGTAGTTCAACTCCTGTAGTTCAAGTCCTGTAGTTCAACTCTGTGTAGTTCAAGTCCTGTAGTTCAACTCCTGTAGTTCAACTCCTGTAGTTCAAGTCCTGTAGTTCAAGTCCTGTAGTTCAAGTCCTCCTGTAGTTCAACTCCTGTAGTTCAAGTCCTGTAGTTCAACTCCTGTAGTTCAACTCCTGTAGTTCTGTAGTCCTGTAGTTCAAGTCCTGTAGTTCAACTCCTGTAGTTCAATCCTGTAGTTCAACTCCTGTAGTTCAACTCCTGTAGTTCAACTCCTGTAGTTCAAGTCCTGTAGTTCAACTCCTGTCCTGTAGTTCAAGTCCTGTAGTTCAAGTCCTGTAGTTCAACTCCTGTAGTTCAAACTCCTGTAGTTCAAGTCTGTAGTTCAAGTCCTGTAGTCCTGTAGTTCAAGTCCTGTAGTTCAACTCCTGTAGTTCAAGTCCTGTAGTTCAACTCCTGTAGTTCAACTCCTGTAGTTCAAGTCCTGTAGTTCAAGTCCTGTAGTTCAACTCCTGTAGTTCAAGTACTGTAGTTCAAGTCCTGTAGTTCAAGTCCTGTAGTTCAACTCTTGTAGTTCAACTCCTGTAGTTCAACTCCTGTACTTCAAGTCCTGTAGTTCAACTCCTGTAGTTCAACTCCTGTAGTTCAAGTCCTGTAGTTCAAGTCCTGTACTTCAAAGTCCTGTAGTTCAAGTCCTCCTGTGGTTCAAGTCCTGTAGTTCAAGTCCTGTAGTTCAAGTCCTGTGGTTCAAGTCCTGTAGTTCAAGTCCTGTAGTTCAACTCCTGTAGTTCAAGTCCTGTGGTTCAAGTCCTGTAGTTCAAGTCCTGTACTCGCCGTGAACCCGGTGGACGTGTCGCTTTGATCGTGACCCCGCGTGGGTCGCACTGGAAAAAACGCTCCTCAGACCCGTTACCAGTGTGTGTGTGTGTGTGTGTGTGTGTGTGTGTGTGTGTGTGTGTGTGTCGCACTGGAACTGGAAAAAACCTCAGACCAGTTACCAGTGTGTGGTGTGTGTGTGTGTGTGTGTGTGTGTGTGTGTGTGTGTGTGTGTGTGGCACTAGAACTGGTAAAAAAACTCAGACCAGTTACCAGTGTGTGTGTGTGTGTGTGTGTGTGTGTGTGTGTGTGTGTGTGTGTGTGTGTGTGTGTGTGTGGGTCGCACTGGAACTGGAAAAAAACATCAGACCAGTTACCAGTGTGTGTGTGTGTGTGTGTGTGTGCGTGCGTGCGCGTGCGTGCGTGCGCGCGCGCGCGCGTGTGTGTGTGTGTGTGTGAAGTCAAGTCAAGTCAAAAAATATCTTTAGTGAGGATTACAGAATAAGCTTTACAGCTTTGTTTCATCCTGCCCTCACAAAAAAAAAGTATAAATATCAATCACAATAATGAAAAAAGAGAAACGCGAAGCAATGTTTATGTAGAAATGAGAAATGTACAATGTAATGAAAACAATGAACCATTAACAATCATTAATCAATATTTTGACGGACAATGGACAACATATCAGACATGGCAATGAAGACATTTGAGAGAGAGAGAGAGAGAGAGAGAGAGAGAGGAGAGAGAGAGAGAGAGAGGCTGACAGATGGGCAGATAGGCAGAGACAGATAGAATTGACAAAGAAAACCAATAGACAGAGAGATAGAGGCAGACAGACATATACAGAAAGACAAACAGAGAGAGAGGAGAGAGAGAGAGAGAGAGAGAGAGAGAGAGAGAGAGAGAGATGAACTGGGAAAGGGAGGGAAAGATACGGAGTATATAGGCTGCAAGCTGCAATGCAGGTTGTATTGGAAGGCGATGGGACCTTGGTTGGACTCACAGCGACAGCTGTCCATCGTCTTGCTGTGGACGTAAGTGGGAGGATAGGTATGTAGCATCGCTGAAGTACAGAACCGGACTTCCAGGAAGAGACTGGCTGCAGAGTTTCTTGAAGCACCACCCAGATCTGGGTTTGATACAGCAGCAGCAAGGAACAAGCCTGTCTACTGCTGTGGGGTCCCCTTCCAACAAAGGAACCAGCTGATCTGGAGAAATTCCAGACAGATTTGCAAGAAATGAGCTCATGATGTTTGCACCCCTGGTCTTACGTCTTCATTTGTCCGAAACTGCGAATCAGTATACTCTGATAGTGACTTATTGGGAATCAAGGTGATCGATGTCAAACTATAACTGCGAATCAGTACACTCTGACAGTGACTTAGTGGGAATCAAGGTGATCAATATCAGAGTATTCTGAATCGCTGATAGATACATTATGATCAGTCACAATCACCGCATTCCGGTTGGCCGAGTGATGCATTGTATATTCCAGAGTATGCCAATTCACTAGGTTTCTTGAACTAAAGTCCACTTCCCTTTTTGTTCAAATAATCAATCAATGCGATTTGTTTCTGCTAAGCTGATATTGGGCAAGGGCTGTTTGAACCTTGCTTTAAAACCTTTTCATATTAAAAAAAAATGGGCATTCGATTTCTGCTGATTCTGGTGGCTTTTTTGGAACTTTTGCCGTCGACAACTGTGGATTCCAAACCGTCATAACACAATGGTGCACTTACATTTTGGATTAAAAAGCGGTCTGAATAACATAACCGTAAAGAATGAAAGATTTGGGCCTTCTTTCGTTTTGGTCGAGTTGAGCTGACATGTGTAATCACGATTTTCCCTTAAGGTATCCTCTTTGCCCCGGCTGACAAATACAATACCGCTTATTTTTTATCATTATCATTATTATCATTATCATCATCATCATCATCGTTATTAATATCGCGATTGTTGTTTTTGTTGTTGCTGCCGTCGTCGTTGTCATTATCATCATTATCATCATCAGTAGCAGTAGTTGTAGTGGCAGTAGAAGTAGCAGCAGTAGTTATCCTACCTACCACAGTATCAGTATCAGGTTGAGCATGCACACCCCCTATCATGTCCGCCGTGTCTCTTCTGATGTCCCCTACCCATCTCCCCCCTTCCTTCCCTCCCTCCTCCATCTCTCTCCCCCCCCCCCTCTCTCCCCTCTCCCCCCCTTCCCTCCCCCCCCCCCTCCTCTCTCCGACCTCTACTCTTCCCTCCTGCCCCCATACCCTCTTCACCCACCCCTATCCCTTCCGACTCCACCCCCCCCGCTCCCCCCCCCCCTCTCCTCCACACCCCTCTCCCTTAAGGTCCTAAGCCACGTGGGCACCAGCGGATCAAACAGGCGGCGAAGCATCACGAAGAGGAAGCACGCGGGGGAACTTGGGGCGGCACGAAGACCGACCCTTTGATGAACAGAGAGAGAGAGAGAGAGAGAGAGAGAGAGCAAAGGCACCACCACCCACTATCACCGCCAGTGGCTCAGGCAGGTGGGCAGGAGCTGGTTGGGCCACGAGGTATGTGGCGACAGGTGGCACGAGCCCCCCCCCCCCCCCCCCCCCCCCCCCCCCCCCCTCCCCCTCCACACTCCTTGCCCCTCCGAC
>JADBJO010000662.1:471559-481559 GCA_016801955.1 Conus betulinus | reverse complement strand
GTGTGTGTGTGTGTGTGTGTGTGTGTGTGTGTGTGTGTGTGTGATAGAGTGTCTGTGCGTGTGGTGTGTGTGTGTGTGTGTGTGTGTGTGTGTGTGTGTGTGTAAGACAATTAATTTGCCCCACATGAGAACAGCACCCTACACAGCAAACAAAACTTTGAGACATCTCAGACAAAATTGAAGTCCTCCACCAAGATTTCTTCAGCGAACTCAGAACTTTTTGTTTTCACTGCGTGACTAGTTTGCATATTTTTATCTATTCATCTATGTGTCTGTCTATCTGTCTCTCTGTATGTATGCCTATGCATCTATCTATCGATCAGTCCATCTATCTCTCTGTCTCTGTCTGTCTAACTGTTTGTGTTTTATTTTGGAGTAAGGAATGAATTAACAGATCGACCATTATAGAATTCTGCCTTGAAGTTACAAAATCAAATAAAAATCAACTTATGGTGATCTGCCCTGGGTTGACGAACTCAAATCAATGTTAACGGATGACGATCTGTCTTGAAATGACGAAATGAAATCAAGGTTAATTGATCGCAATTAGCCTTCGGATGACGAACTCAAATTAAAGTTAACTGATGGCATCTGACATGAACTGCTCCCTGTGGACACCAGTCCTGGGGCTGCGATATGAAAAGCCCAGATGTGGGCTCTGGCCCGGAATGAACGGCATAGGGGTGACACCACCGAGGGAAAGAAGATGATGAGACAACACCAGATAAACAAATAAAGGAATGAATAAATTTATAAATAACAGGAAAAAGACGGGACAGAGAAGATATTTGTCACCCGAGAGAGGACATTTGTCACCCGAGTATACCCTGAAATACATACAGAAGAACGGTAAATGTAAGATTGTAAGTGTGCGCCAAGTTTGGGGCTTTCCATAAACAGCTTAGCAACAGGTACAAAACTCAACAGCGTATCGTGAAGAATGCAGACAATCAAACTACAACTGTTGTTGCATGACACTACTACAAAGCAATGTTACACGCACACAAAGAGTACTAAGAACTTTCCGCCAAACGTGTGTGTGTGTGTGTGTGTGTGTGCGCGCGCGCGCGCGCGCGCTTGTGCGTGCAAGTGTGTGTGTGTGTGTGTGTGTGTGTGTGTGTGGTGTGTACGCACGCGCACACGCTGGCGTGTGTGTGTGTGTGTGTGTGTGTGTGTGTGTGTGTGTGTGTTTATGTGATGTACTCTTTGGAAAATTGAATATTAATTTAAAAATTTGAAAAAGAAAGAGAAATGCATACAGTACTGTACCGATGCTCTTATATTTGTCCCGTGTGACTATTCACTTACATATTTATTGTAGCTGTCATCTATGTCTTTCTTTATTACATATGTTCCTCTCTTATCAACTTAAATAAAATGCTTGTCAGTGTTTGGGCCAAAGTTTGGTTAAGGGTTGTTTAATAGGAGAGACCACTAGCAGTCTTGTTTTCCTCGTGTACTTCACCAGCCTTAACTTCCGGTAGGTTTGTTTTTTTTTTCCTAGCACATCAAAGAGCATATAAGGGAGGCAAGTGTTGCTCCCACGGAGAGAGAAATACGTCCCCCATAACTCTAAGCTGACTAACCTGATTCATTTTAGAGCGATGGATATGTAAACGGTGCACCTTGAAGTTTGTTTGGGGCGGGAAGTATCTTTCCTGGTTTTGCTCTCCACTACAGTTCACATCTTCCTGCACGTCCTGTGTGTCACAGCAACAATGAAATAAAATGAAACTAACTAAACTAAGCTAAACTAAATAATGGGGGAAAGCATAAAAAAAACGAAGTATCAGTGTTAAGCCCGTAACTGATAAGGAGGAAACAAGAAGGGGGGGGCGGGTGGGGGGGGGGGGGGGGGGAGCGGGGAGAGAGAGAGGGGTAAAGTGGCTGTGGATAGCTAAGATGTGGACATGAAAGCGCGGAAGACACCCCCCCCCCCCTCCCACCTTCGCCTTCCACCCTTCTCCCCCCAACTGCCAAATTCAAACACTCGAACGACAGGGTCTTGTAACGGTGTCGACCGGCTAGCAGCTTTTGGCTGGCTGTTTTTTCTCTTCGCTGTTATTTTCTCTGCTTAGGGTTAAAACCAAACAGCTGCTTTGGCTTCCAAACATGTGCCGTCCCCCCCCCCCCCCCCCCCCCTTCCCCTTCCCTTCAACCCCCCCCCTCCCCCCCCAGGTCTTTTCTCCTTCTCCTTCCGCCTGGCACACTAACTCCTCTCCTTCCACCCTCGACCCCCGACCCCCCCCCCCCCCCCCCTCCCCCTCCCCCCTTTTACTCCCTGAAGCTTCTACACCCAGTCCCTACCCTCTTTGCCCTCACAACTGATTCCTCCTTCCCACCCACCCCCCCTATCCTCCTCCTCCCCGTCCCCTCTCTGAGTATATTGTTTGCTATACTCTCCCCCCCCCCCCTCCTCCTACCCCCATCCCACTCCTCTTTCGTCCTTTTCCCTCATCCTCCGGTTTTCCTACGAAATCATGGGTCGTTGGTATGAATATTTGAAATACAGGCTGTACACAAGCTGAACCCCACCACTCCCACGACCAGACCGCCTCCATAGAGGTTGGAGGGAACGGGGGAGGGGGACGTGAGGAGACGGCGTGACCCCAAGGGAGCGCGTGCTGTCGCGTGCTGGCGCGTGCCACATCTGCCGTTTCCGATTGGCTGGGAGAGATCACATGTTTGGGGTTGCCATGGGATCGAGGCACGTGCGGGCTGATCGTATCCCCCCAGCCATCTCGCGGATAGGGGATTTGGGAAAAGCAAACTTCTTGCTCTGTCACTATGATTACTGAGGCTTTCTGAGTTATCAGAGGAGAGGCTGAATTCACACCGTCAGCTTTCATCCCCCCCACCCCCCCCCCCCTTTCCATCTTCTACCCTTTCCCTTCTCCCCTTCTTGTGTGTCATCCTCATTCTCCTCCTCAACCAGCCTCCCACTCTCTCTGTGGTTCATCTTATTTCAGAGATCTTAGTTTGTAGGACTGTGACACGCTATATTGCAGTATACTAAACGCACGCGCACACACACACACACACACGCAAGTACGCACGCACACACACACACCACACACGCGCGCGCGCGCGCGCGTGCACACACACACACACACACACACACACACACCAAAACAATAACAAGGAAAGGTATACCCCTGCACTGATCTCTACCATCAACAAGAACAGCAAATCCTGCAGCGATTACATTGCATATACATGTTTCGTGTTTGTTGTTGTTGTTGTTGCTGTTGTTGTGTTGTTGTTATTGTTGTTAATGTTTTGCTGTCATGAATACAGCGCGCGGTGAAATGTAGGACACACATGGTGATACAAGTTTGTGTTGTGTTTGGTAATAAATGTCTGATGCTCATGGAAACATGACAAGGAACTAGTCACAGTTCTGTCGACTCCCTCCCTCCCTCCCTCCCTCTCTCTCTGTTTAAATAATGATAATTTGTAATCAAAATTGCTAAGGCGTGCTGGTGACCCTTTTTGTTTTTTACTTCTTTTTTTTTAAGAATCCAAACAAACAAACAAACAAACACAGGGTGCAAGACAATGCTTGCTCAATGCAGAATAAAAAGCAGACAAATGAATTTTCGACCAATATTTTTTTTAAGAAGAAACAAACAAACGAGCAAAAACAGAGTGCAAAGTAACGCTTGTTCGCTACACGAAACAGCCAGACATGTGCACTTTCGATGCACACATCTTCTTCAGCTATCACAACTACAGAATTCAAAAGGGGTACCAAATCATCCTCCACAGAAGACTGTCCTGCCGACTGCACGCAGCCCCAGTCCTGTATTTATTTCTATTCCGGTTAGTTTTCACCAATAAAGCAAACCCTTTCGCAGAGTCAGCACCGAAGTTCAGACTTGTACTCCGCACCATGAACAGATGTAGGGCACCTGCTTGTAGGGCACCTGCTTGCTACCAGCGCCACTTCCCCACGTGCCCGGCTCATGGGATGGACACGGAGCGGCTTGACTCCAGCTCTGCATTTTATATCACTTCCAAATATTACAATTTCCCAACATTACAGAATCCTAACGTTACAGCCTCTAAACTTCACGACTTCCGAATTTTACAGAATTCGAGTGTTACAGCTCCTTAACTTCCAGAATATTACAACTTTGAACATTATAACGTCGAAACATTACAACATTCAAACATCATATCTTTCCAACATTACAACTTTCAAGCATTACATCCACGAAACAATATAACTTTCCAATATCATAACTTCCAAACAAAACAACTTTGAAATGGTGCAACTTCCAAACAACTGCAGTTTCCGACTATGACCGAGGCCTAGCACTACAACTTCAAAACATAGCAACTTTGAACCGTGCCCTCTTCCAAACATTCTAACTTTGAACCGTGCACCTTCCAAACATTCTAACTTTGAACCGTGCACCTTCCAAACATTCTAACTTTGAACCGTGCACCTTCCAAACATTCTAACTTTGAACCGTGCATCTTCCGAACATTGCAACTTGAACCGTGCATCTTCCAAAGTTGAACCGTGCATCTTCCAAACATTGCAACTTTGAACCGTGCATCTTCCAAAGTTGAACCGTGCACCTTCCAAACATTGCAACTTTGAACCGTGCACCTTCCAAACATTGCAACTTTGAACCGTGCACCTTCCAAACATTGCAGCAACTTTGAAACCATGCACCTTCCAAACATTGCAACTCTGAAACATCTAATCTTCCAAACACTGCAACTTTGAAACATCAAAACTTCCAAACAATATAATGCTGAACAATTAAGTAGTGGGGGGAAAAACAAGTGCAGGATAACAATTTTTCCATCAATATGGTAATGACATGGCAAAGATTTGAAATTTTTAAAAAGATGAAGAAAGTGGGAAAATATATATTATAAAAATGACAGTCACAAACCTTTGTAAATTGTCATGTGTTAACGTTGCACCGTTTGGAAGTCGTCGTGTTTCAACGTTGTAATGTTTGGAAATCGTTATGTTTTGACGTAATGTTTGGAAGTTGTCAGGTTTTAACGTTGTAATGTTTGGAAATCGTCGTGTTTCAAAGGTTGAAACATGATGATTTCCAAATGTTACAACGTTGAAACATGACGATTTCCAAATATTACAACGTTAAAACCTGACGACTTCCAAACTTCCAAGCATAAAACGCTGAAACATGGACCACTTCCAAACACTACAACTTTAAACTATTACAACGTCCAAATATTACAACATAATTACACGACAACCTGCAAACATTATACCTTTCGAAGCATGGCAACTTACAAACATTACAACTTTAAAACTAACGACTTCCAAAACATTTCAACGTTGAAACATGACGACTTCTTCTAACTAAGTTTAAAACGCTACAAGTCAGTACGACTTCGAAACATCGCAACCTCCAAACATTAGCAGCTTCCGGTCATGACAAACTTCAAACGGCACAACTTCTCAATACTACAGCGTCAGAATGTCGCAGCATCCAAACTTCGCAACGGCCAAACAATACAAGTTCCAGAACTGAGTCTGAAGAAGACTACTCAACCTGTCCTAAGACTCAGTATCTACTAAGCAGATAGTGACAGTCCCGTTTTCTCCATTACGTAATGAAAATTACAGTGCTGAGCTGTGTTTCTCGTCCCCTAACCCCCCCCCCCCCCCCCCCCCCCACACACACACACACACACACACACACACACACACAACTTCAAAACACCCGGTTCGGTTCGGTTCGGTTCGGCTCTCTGTAGCCAATCTGCTCAGAAGGGGCGGCTGACGTGAGCGGCCATCACATCAAACACCCAGGAATAATACATTGCAGTATGCCTTCAACCGGGATAATTGGCCACAGCTACGAAGGTACCGCTGCAGTAAGGGACGGGAAGGAAGGTCGCGGGGGGGAGGGAGGGGGGGGGGGGGGGGTATGGAGGGGGGCTTACTTCTCGTTAAGCCGCTCTGCGTTCTGATTGGTTCATCTCTCCCGGGCAGCTGCTGGTCGGGGGTGGGCGCGTGCCACCCGGCGGAGCACCTGCCCGTGACGTCACTGCTCCACTGTCGCGAAAAGTCCTTTTTTTTTTTCCTCCCGAAAGGTTCAGAGGGCGAGTGAGTGAGTGAGTTCGCGTGGTCGTCGCCCAAACGGGACAGGTTGCGAGACCAAAACCTGTTGGGGTGTAAGAATAGCGAGCAGATCATGAGAATGAAGAGTAACTCGAGATCTTTTCCGAAAGGCTTTTTTTTTTTTTACACTTGGGGTTCAGGGCACTTGATAATTGCTTCTAACTCTATAGTACAGCTCGCCTGTATAACTCAGAGTGTTGCACTGTGCGCGCTTTTCGAATCCCCCCCCCCCCCCCCCCCCCCCCCGCCCCCACTCCCCCCTCCCCTTCTAAATCTATAGTAGAGCTCGCGTGTATAACTCGGGAATGTTGCACCGAGCGCTTTTCGACTCCCCCCCCCCCCCCCCCCCCCACCCCGCCACCCCTATCATTGCGGAGGGGGCAAGGGGGTGAGAGCAAGGGGAAGCTTGAGACTGTGAGGGGGGTTGGGGGGGAGGAGCTGAGAAAAGGGGAGGGGGAGGGCGGTGGGGGAGGGGGGTGTCTCCAGTCGTGTGCCACGACCATTATAGGGAGAGCAGCGATAAAAACGTTAAATAACCGTTTTCAACACAATCCACGTTCGGCGTGTGAACTCATGCCTTATTAACCTCCCCGGTCTCCACTGCCCGGATAGGTAAGGCTGCAGGGGGGTGGGAGGAGAAGGGGGAGGGGGTGAGGGGGGGGGGCGGGGTGAATGGATGAGGTGGGGAGAGTGAGGGATGTGTATATACAGTGTGTTTGTGTGTGTGTGTGTGTGTGGTGTGTAAAGAAGGGAAGAGTGTAGGAGAGGTGGGATGGTCGGGTCGGTGGGGGGGGGGGGGGGGGGGGGGGAGGTCGGCAGGTGGAAGATACGAAGGGTAGAGTTCTCCATCTGTCCCCCCCCTACCCCCCCCCCCCCCCCCCCCCCCCCCCCCCCCCCCCCCCCCCCCCCCCCCCCCCCCCCCCCCAACACACACACGCACACGCTTTTTTTTTTCTGTCAAACAGTGGAGGTCATACACACATACTACAGCAGGAGGTTGGGTGCGCGTTTGTTTAGATCAGTCATTGGTCAACCAACGTCGAGTTTGGAACCGGACGTTGCGAGTTCAAATCCCGCTGGCGTCTAGCATCATGAAGGGCTGCAACTGTAGCTGGTCATCTCTTGTTATGCTGTCGTTCTGGTGGTCAGCGTGTCGTGTTAAATAGGTCCGGTACTGTTTCCTTTTTGTGGGCTGCAACTGTCATGCTGTCGCTCTGGTGGCCAGCGTGTCGTGCTAAATAGGTCCGGTACTGTTTCCTTTTGTGGGCTGCAAACTGTCATGCTGTCGTTCTGGTGGCCAGCGTGTCGTGCTAAATAGGTCCGGTACTGTTTCCTTTTTGTGGGCTGCAACTGTCATACTGTCGCTCTGGTGGCCAGCGTGTCGTGCTAAATAGGTCCGGTACTGTTTCCTTTTTGTGTGGCTGCAACTGTCATGCTGTCGCTCTGGTGGCCAGCGTGTCGTGCTAAATAGGTCCGGTACTATTTCCTTTGTGTGGGCTGCAATTGTCATGCTGTCGCTCTGGTGGCAGCGTGTCGTGTTAAATACGTCCGGTACTGTTTCCATTTTGTTTTTTTTCTTGGAAGGTTGCTATTCTCTCTTCCGTATCACACACACACACACACACACACACACACACACACACACACACACACACACAGAGTCACACACACACACACACACACACACACACACACACACACACAAAGAGAGAGAGAGAGAGAGAGAGAGAGAGAGTCGAAACTCGAAATCTTTAATGAGGGTGAATAGATAAGCTGGAAGTTTTTTTTTACACTATGCCCCCAAAAATAACAATAAACAAAAAGGAACAATTATATCGATGTGACAGCATTAAACAGAGCAATAAGAATAACAACAATTTCCTTTTTGTTTCCGTTTTTTTTTTTTTTTATAGACAATAATAAGCAGTCTTATTACAACGTATTTCACACACACACACACACACACACACACACACACACACACACACACACACACACACACACACACACACACACACACACAACTGGACACACGTAAACAGAGAGAGAGAGAGAGAGAGAGAGAGAGACGAGAGAGAGAGAGAGAGAGAGAGAGAGAGAGAGAGAGAGAGAGATGTCAAAAGCAATAAACCAACAGATGCACGCCATTGCCGCGGCTGTTTCAAAAATCAGTCGCTACTAGCACACACGCCCGGTGTTTTCAGGACAGGACGGGACCTGGTCTTGTTGCTGGAGCTGACGAAGTGCGTGGGGTCACTCCGAGGCGATGGGCTGATGTATGTTCTGACTGGGCCATTGCCTCTGCTGGGCTGATTTGCTGGTGGGGGGGGGTGGGAGGGGTGGGTGGGGGGTGGGGTGGGCGCTGGACTACGGATACGGTGACCAGCTGTTAGATAAAGAGGGCAATATCTGACCAATAAATCTGGTGTGTGTGTGTGTGTGTGTGTGTGTGTGTGTGTGTGTATGTGTGTGTGTGTGTGTGTGTGTGTGTGTGTGTGTGTGTGTGTGTGGGTGTGAGAGAGAGAGAGAGAGAGAGAGAGAGAGAGAGAGAGAGAGAGAGAGAGAGAGAGAGAGAGTGATTTTATTCCAAATCAGTTGTGATCCAGCTGATTTACAGAGGCTGCACCAGCGTGATGAATGTGTTTGTTGTTTATGTATCGTGTTGTGTCGCATTGTGATAACAATGATGAATGTGTGTGTTGTTTATTGTATCGTGTTGTGTCGCATTGTGGTAACAATGATGAATGTGTGTGTTGTTTATTGTATCGTGTTGTGTCGCATTGTGATGACAATGATGAATGTGTTTGTTGTTTATTGTATCGTGTTGTGTCGCATTGTGATGACAATGATGAATGTGTGTGTGTTTATTGTATCGTGTTGTGTCGCATTGTGATGACAATGACGAATGTGTTTGTTGTTTATTGTATCGTGTTGTGTCGCATTGTGATAACAATGACGAATGTGTTTGTTGTTTATTGTATCGTGTTGTGTCGCATTGTGATGACAATGACGAATGTGTTTGTTGTTTATTGTATCGTGTTGTGTCGCATTGTGATGACAATGACGAATGTGTTTGTCGTTTATTGTATCGTGTTGTGTCGCATTGTGATAACAATGACGAATGTGTTTGTTGTTTATTGTATCGTGTTGTGTCGCATTGTGATAACAATGATGAATGTGTTTGTTGTTTATTGTATCGTGTTGTGTCGCATTGTGATGACAATGACGAATGTGTTTGTTGTGTTTATTGTATTGTGTTCTATCACATTGTGATGATAACGATTCATGTGTTTGTTGTTTATTGTATTATATTGTGTCACATGGTGATAATAATAATCAATATCTCTGTTGTTTATTGTATTGTGTTGTGTCACATTGTATGTTTGTTTGTGTTTATTGTATTGTATTTGTGTCACATTGTGATAGTAATGATTCATGTGTTTGTTGTTTATTGTATTGTATTGTGTCACATTGTGATGATAATGAATAATGATAATGTATTTGTTTGTTTATTGTATTGTCTCACATTGTGATAATAATGATTAACGTGTTTGTTTGTTGTTTATTGTATTGTATTGCGTCACATTGTCATGTCCTGTATTGTCGTGTCCCGTCTTTTAGGTTATTGCATTGTAGTATGTTGTACTGCACCATACTGCACCATACTGTTTTATGTTGTAGTATGATCAGCTGTGTTGAATGACATTGTTGCATACTGTATTGTATAACATTGTCTGTACCACGTTTTATTGTGATGAACTACGTTTATTTGTTGTGCATCGCGTTGTATTGCAGGGTCTAATCATTTGGATGTTTGTTCTGGGTTGTGGTGATATACTACATTATAACTCTCAGCATAGTTCTATATTGTAGTATGTTGTAATG
>JADBJO010000662.1:449059-456559 GCA_016801955.1 Conus betulinus | reverse complement strand
TGTTAACAAAGAATCATAACCACAAGGAGAGAGCTTTTGCCATATGATGGCAAGCAAACTACTGCACAGAATAATCATTCATCAGTTTGATAAATGTCACTAGGTATTTGTACAAAGTTACAATGTTAACCCACATGATATACATAAAATCAATGCATAGATTTGAAAATGTAAAACGTACTTTCAGCTCCCTTTTTCCTGTGATGAAATCAATGATTTTGACATGGGATCAAGAAGTATGTTACAAGGCCTTCTCTCTGGTTGTCCCTTCGTCTTTCACTGTTCTGATCTATAGGCAGTCTTGAGGGGTCAGTGAAGTTGCGACCCTACGTGTCTGGTATATGTATTCTAAACTGCAAAATCAGGTTTCTGATCTGGCTGACAAAGGTGTAGTCAAACACCAAGAGTGAGAGGAGGGGAGGGATCTACTCCTACCATCAGAAACATTTGAAGTTTAGCAGCGAGTTCACTGGCCAGTAAATTTATGCTCACGTAGACAGCAAATGCTAATTTTGACCATTGAGGGTAAACACAGTGACATCATTTACCAGGGGTCCAGAGCATGTGGACAGTGGACATGAAAGAAGGGAGGGGAGGGGGAGAGCAATGTGCCTTTGTGTAACGGGATAGTAGAGGGGGGATGAGACGGGCAATAGTTACAATGCAATGTAAGTTTTTCCTGCAGCATCATGCGCCCTGCCCTGATCAGAGCTTTTCCTATCACCCAATCCAGATGAGAGTTGTCTTATCTTTCCAGCCAAGCAATACCTTGCATGTTACCGAGTTGAGAACTTTTCTTTGTGTTTACCAACAAGGTTAGAAGTTTCTATTGTTCAGGTGATCATTTTTCTTCCCCTCAGATGAGAATGATTCTATCACCCTACCATGTGGAGGATTTTCCTATAGTGTAGTGAGGATTTTTCTATCACTCGACTCATGTGATTTTTTTTTTTCAATCAGGCAGGATTTTTCCTATCATCCATCAAAAGAATTTTTTTTTTTATAATTTGACCTTGAAGAGAATTTTCTTATGGCCTGACCCAAATGAGAATTCACATAACCAGACCCAATGAGAATATTACCATCTTTTAGGTGAGAATTTTCCTTTCATGTGACCCAGGCAACAATTTTCCTTCCACCTGACCCTAATAAGAATTTTCTTCTAGCCCGACTCAGATAGGAATTTTCCTATCATCCTGCAAAAGTTGTTATCATGAGACCCGCTTGAATAATTTTTTTCCACGTGCCAGAGATTTTTGTCTGCCTGTCTAAGGGAAAATTTTAGTGATCCCCATACCACAGTGAGAGTGTTTCTATGTGTTGACCTGTGTGAGAATTTACTTATTATCAGAATTGTTTTATCGTTGGACCCAAATGAGGAACTTTCCTATCACCCTAGTGAGATCTAACCTTTAACCCGATCCAGGTGATGATTTTCTTGTTGTGCAGGTCAGAATTTTCTCTTATCCAACAAGACGAAAAACTTTTGATCACCCAGGTGACAATTTTCCAGTTTTTCAACCCAGCATTTTCCTGTCGCTGTCTCAGATCTTTATTTTCCTATCACCTGACCTAGGCGAAAATTTTCCTGTCATCCAGGTGAGAATTTTCTTTCACCCACATAAGAATTTTTCTATCAGTCGATCCAGGAGAAAAATGTCCTGCCACCCACTTAGAACTTTCTTCCAGTTCAAAGACACCCAGATGATTTTCCTTTTTTGGGTCAACCAGGAAGCGATTTTCCTATCACCTGTCCAAGGGAAACTTTTTTTTTATCCCTGACCCAAGTGAGAATTTTTCTGCACCAGGCGAGAATTTTATTTTACCAGACCTGGATGAAAGAGAGAGTTTCCGCCACTGAGGTCAGAAATTTTTGTGTGTCTCTTAGGTAAGGATTTTCTTTGTCACCCAAGCAGTTTAGGTCAGTAGAATGGTTGATTTTTTTTTTTTTTAAGAATTCTCTTTTCACCATGCCAGTTGAAGAATTTTCATTTTTGTCACAAGTAGAATGAGGATGGATCAAGGTCAAGACAAAACAACTTCTGACAACTCCACCAAAGATGGTCCCAAACACCCCTGAAACCGAAACAAGTATGGGGCCATACCAGACCAGGCTGAATTGTTATCTGACAACAGGGATGTTCTCCCGCCCCTCTCTCCTCCCCTCTCCCTTCCCCCCCCCCCTTTTTTCCTTTTTTTCCCCTTTTTTTTTTTTTCTCTCCCCCCTCCCCTTTCCCCTTCACTCTCCCTTTCCCTTCCCCCTTTCCATTCTTCCTTTTTCCTCCCCCTCTTTTTCCCTCCCTCTTCCTTTCTCCCCCCCCCCCCCCCCCCCCCCCCCCCCCCCCCCCCCCCCCCCCCCCCCCCCCCCCCCCCCCCCCCCCCCCCCCCCCCCCCCCCCCCCCCCCCCCCCCCCCCCCCCCCCCACCCCCACCACCACCCCCCCCCCCCCCCCCCCCCCCCCCCCCCCCCCCCCCCCCCCCCCCCCACCCCCCCCCCCCCCACCCCCCACCCCCCCCCCCCCCACCCCTTGAGACGCCCACCCCCCCACCCCCCCCCCCCCCCCCCCCCCCCCCCCCCCCCACCCCCCCCCCCACCCCCCCCCCCCCCCCCCCCCCCCCCCCCCCCCCCCCCCCCCCACCCCCCCCCCCCCCCCCTCCCCCCCACCACCACCCCCAACCCCCCCCCCCCCCCCCCACACCCCACCCCCCCCCCCCCCCACCCCCCCCCCCCCCCCCCCCCCCCCCCCCCCCCCCCCCCCACACCCCCCCCCCCCCCCCACCATCATCATTTCCGTCTCCGTTGTTCACGAAGGGCCGTCAGTATAGATTTCCAATCTGTGCCCAAAACTCTCTGTCCTCTCTCCTCTCAAAATTTCCCCCCCTTCTCCTTATTCTGCCCTGATGTGGGTGACAATGGACACAGTGAAAAAGTGCATTTCACTTTGTAGCTATGTCCCTGTCTCTCACACCCCCACCACCCCACCCCCCTCCCCTTCTTCTCTCCTATTCACTCCTTAGCTGATAGCACTGCAATGGGGAGGAAAGTTCCCACGTAACAAAAAAAACACCAGGCCTGCGCCTTCCGCCACACCCCCCCCCCCCCCCCCCCCCCCCACCCCCCCCCCCCCACCCCCCCCCCCCCCCCCCCCCACACACACACCCACACACACAACACAACAACACACACACCCGCCCCCCTGCCTATTCACCACCTGTACACTGACTTTTCGCAAAAATGACCCGCCAATACATCAAAACAGGCTTTGTCAATTGCCAGTGGTGTGATATTAAGCACTGTAAAACAACCCAAACTGTTGTGTGTGTGCAAGCGGATTTTCAAAAAGTTGGAATTTGTTTCCCTTCTACGCAGAGAGTGGGGAGGGATGACCCACCCCCCTCCACCTCCCTTTTCTGTGTCTTTAGTTAGAACAAAGCCAACTGGAAACAGGAACTTGGAAACCTATTGTGAAAAGGGGAAACAAACCCTGGTGAAACAAAACCACTGCTCCACAGGACAATCATGATGATATGCGACAAATCAGAGAGAGAGGGGGTCGGGGATGGGGAGAAAGAATGAGGAAGGAGATGGGCGATGACACCATTGAAGATGGATGTACCCTAGGACACCTTTGTCGGTTTCTCTTACCACTCCACCACCTGCCCAGCCCCGCCAAGGTGTCAGAGTTCCAGATTTTTTCATATTACCAGTTCTTGTTGACTATAGATTCCTTGAGGGTACTCATACCCTGATCTCTGGAATAATCAAGGCGTAGACACTGTCCTGATGGTTTTAATACTTTGGTGGATTTTTTTTGAATTTACAAAAAAAAAAAGACCCATGCTTGTCGCTGCACATAACACCAAACTTCGCGTATTCAAACTGATAATCATTCTTACCAGCACCATGGCCAAGTGGTTAGCGTTGGCGGACTCCGGCTGGGAGTTCATGGGTTCGATTTTGCACCAGAGTCATGTGGGTTTTTCTGCCCCGACTGGCCCTTATACAGAGGAGGTTGAGTTTTGCTATGGCCTCACTTGGGAAGGGACTGGGACCACACAGTCGAGTTTCATTCACTTAAAATGGATGCATCTCTGAGAGTGTTGCTTGAAGTTCCCTGACCAACACTGCAGGTGGTCTGTATCTCTCAAGCCGCTGGCTTGATGCGGAGATATATTATGTAAATAAGCGAAGATTGCCGCCCTGTCATGCAGTTTCAGGCTGGGCCCCCCCGAATGGAAATCCATGGCTCATCTTCATCGTCCTCATTCTCATCAATCAGCATAAAAAGATAGTCTCAAATTTCTGGTAGCCCCTTCATGCACTGTTTCATGGTGACCTCAGTTTCGATGACCTCTTCCACATTTGTGGCCTTGGTTTGATTCCATCGGGTCACTGTTATCAGCGAGTCCATGGGGGCTGTCGGTCGACGGACGCGTTGGGTGCGCGCCTCTGGAGGGAAGAACCTCACGCCGGGCTCCGGGACAAGCAATTATTTGTCATCAGCAGGGGCTTAGTAGTAGGTTGGTGTCCTAATATATTTGATCAGAGAAGGCGGCCCACCGAACAACCACCGAAGTGACTCGGCAGCAAGTGCAAGTGCCTCCTCCGGTGGGTTTGCCTCTTGGGACGCTTGCATTGGGACCTGCTTCCTGGGGGCTTGACGGCGCCGGAGGAGCTGCGGTGGGGCTGGGGGTTGTGGACGGGGCGGGGTGCGGGGGTGGTGCTCAAGAATGAGCAGCCATGGGTTTGGCACTGCCTCTGTGGTGGGCCACAGACGATGGTCCAGGAAAAACAAACTGTTTAAACATCTCAATATGTCCTAATTTTTTGGCCAAAATAAAAGGTGTTTGGGTTGTGTGGGGTGGGTGTAGTGTATATCGTAGCGTCACCGCTCGTTTGCGGGCGCGCCTGCCGTGCGTGGCGTGCGTACGGTTGCGTGCATCCGCTGTGTTGTGGAGTGAGAGGGAGAGAGAGGAAGGGAGAGTCGATGGACAATGTGTTTTATTCATAGTCCCTACCCAAGCGACGTTAGGGTGCAACTGAATGAAATTTTAGCCAGCTGCTTGGGGGAGAGAGAGAAGAGGAGGGAGAGAAAGAGGAGAGGGAGAGAAGAGAGGAGACGGGAGGGAGAGAGAGAGGGAGAGAGCGAGGGAGGGGAGACGATGAGGAGGGAGAGGGAGAGAGCGAGGGACGAGGAGAGGGGAGGAGGGAGGAGAAGAGCGAGAGGGCGAGAGAGGATAGAGTGCAGCAGGACTGACAGACCCCCCCCCCCCAGAGGGTAGGAAAGGAGGGATGGAGGGCAAAGGGGGGTGGGAAAGGGGGGGGGGTTTTTGGGGGGGGTGTGAAGACAGGCGCCGAACAGGACAGGGACAGGACAGCCAGCCAGACACGCCATACATCCTGGGACAGAGGACAGGAAAAAGGACTGGATGGAAAAGAGAGGGGGGGGACAGGGAGATCCAGAGGGGGACCGACCACAGCCAGGAAACAGACATAGAAACAGAACAGAGACCCCCGAGAGAGGAGAAGATAGGGGGAATGACGCCCCGGATGGAGAGGGAGAGGATCCGAGGAAGGAGAGGAGAGAGATGATTAAAACATATGGTAAAATTTCGGTTTGCTGTGTGTCTCGCCCCAGATGGAGGCCAACTGCTTCGCCGTGTAAATGATCGTCATGATAATGGGCCTCACCAACTTTGCTATGTCAACCACTCTCTTGCACTCGTGTCTTTTTGCTATTTCCATTTTTTCCTGCGACGGACCACAATCTCTCTCTCTCTCTCTGTCTCTCTCTATCTCTCTCTCTCTCTCTCTCTCTCCTCTCTCTCTCTCTAAACGCTCCTGGTGTGAGCTGGAAACCAAACCATTCGATTATCAGTGTTTATTTCATTAAGTTACTTGGAGTTATTATAATCAGTACAACATCTTTGAATTGTGTCATGACGCCAATTGAAAGTGATGAAATATTCGAATTCGACTCTCTCTCTATATCTCTGTCTCTCTCTCTCTGCTCATCCTTCTCTCTCTTCTCCCGCTCCTCTGAGGCCCTCTCTCTCCTCCTCCGTCTGGGTCTCTCTCTCCCATCTCGACTCTCGCTCATCAGCTCTCTCTCTCGCTCCTCCTCTCGCCTCTCAAGAAACCATTGTTTTTATGATGTTGTTCTATTGTCATAGAAGCATTTCCTTGTTTATGATGCACAAATTCCTTTATTAATGGGCGCTGCCTGCCTTTCTATGTATAAACAACTCTCTCTCTCTCTCTCTCCTCCTCTCTCTCTCTCTCTCCTCTCTCCATCTCTCTCTCCTCTCTCGCATCTCTCTCTCTCCTCCAAGTACACACCACACACACACCACACCACACACACACACATACAGATCACTCACACACATTCACACACGCACACACACCACCACACACACGCACGCACGCACGCGCGCCGCGCGCTCACACACACCACACACCCACACACACCACACGACACACACACCACAGATAGAGAGAGAAGAGATAGAGGAGAGAGATAGATAGGAGAGAGATATAGAGAGATGATACGATATACAGAAAATATATGTAGTTAGATATAGCCGATACAGAGAAAGGTATGAGACGTGTGTTTGGTGTGTGTGTTGTGGTGGGTGTGTCGTGCTGTGTGTGTGTGTGTGTGTGTTTGTGTGTGTGTGTGTGTCTGTGTGCGTGTGTTGTGGTGTGGTATGTGTTTGTTTTTCGTGCCGTGCGTGCGCAGCGCGCGGGTGTGTGCGTGTGTGTGTGTGGTGTTGTGTGGGTGTGCGTTGTGCGCGTGCGTGTGGTGTGTTGTGCGTGTGTTTTGTGTGTGTTGTGTTGGAGTGTGTGTGTGTGGTGTGTGTGTGTGTGTGTGTGCCGTTAGCGCGCCCAGCGGTGCATGGTGCAATGGCGTGTGTGTAGTGTGTGTTATGGTGTGTGCGGTTTCTGCGTCGACGCGCATGCGTGCATGTGTGTTGTGTGTGTGTGTGTGTATGTGTGTGTGTGTGTGTGTGTGTGCGTGTGTGTGTGTGCGGGCGTGGTTGTACAATTGTCATGACCTTCTCATCTTGTGTGTGTGGAGGTTTGTGTGGGCCGTCCACACTGTCCTGTCCCCCCTTGCCCCCCCCCCCCCCCCCTGGTGTTCTGCCCACCCACCCCCCCCCCCCCCCCCCCCCCCCCCCCGTGGCGAGGACTACGTGCCAGACGTGCTTAGCGCGCGCGCAGATGTCTTTATCGCCAAGCTGTAGCAAGTGTCCAGTGAGTGTGGCCACACACGTGCAAGTCAGTCTTTTACGATTACCCCTAGTCCATCTATCCGACAAAATCCATGAGGACACTACTGTCTCTTCCGTCAGTTTGTCTCTCGGGCCGTCCTTGTTTCCCGTCTCTCCTCCCCCCTTCACCCCCCCCCCCCTGTCCCTGCCCCTCCCACCCACCCCCCCCCCCACCCACCCCCCGGATTGGCGAGGACTACGGCCATGCCAGACGTGCTTACCGGTC
>JADBJO010000662.1:439059-444059 GCA_016801955.1 Conus betulinus | reverse complement strand
CCCCCCCCGCACCCCCCCCCCCCCCCCCCCCCCCCTCCCCTTAACTCCCCTCGTTTTTTCATCCCCAACCATTTTGATTTTGCGCCGAATATGAGAAGATAAGTGGTTTCTCGTTCTTCGTTTTCACTGTCTCAACTGTGTGTTTGGTTTTGCCTGAAGAAGACCCAAGAGGTCGGAATGCATTGTGTCTTGTCCTGTGCCCTGTTTGTGTCCTTGGCGGTAACTAACCCCTTCTCTTTCTGAAATTCAAACATCTGCACAATGAAAACCTGTCACTCGTCTGAATGGGGGACTCCCATTCCTGCCATCTACACTCAATAATGCGTCGCTGGAAACGAGCCCATTTTTTTCACACCAGACACCCTGATTCACGCAATAAAATCCACATTTACTTTTTAAACAAAATTGTGTATGCCACTTGCCCATGTTTGTTCACGTCTTTGGTCAAGTATATACATAGTCTTATACGCTATAGCAGGTTGTCTGTTATCATTCATTTGACTTACTTTTAACCAGTGCCAATAGCAGACAGACAGACAGTCAGAGAGACAGACAGACAGAAAGACAGACAGGCAGGCAGACAGGGACATAGATAGAGATATACAACGACAGAGACAGAGAGAGACTCAAAAGTCAAAAAACTTCCTTACTACTGTCCTTACTATTATACTGCGTTACACTCTAACACAAAAGAAAACCTCAAATTGGTCACAGCAGCAACCGCCATCGTTATCATCATCATCATCATCATCATCATCATCATCATCATTATCATCATCATCACCGTCATCGTCATCATCACACATCGTCATCGTCGTCATCATCGTCGTCGTTGTTGTCGTCGTCGTCGTCGTCATCATCATCATCATTGTCATCGTCATCATCATCATCAGCAGCAGCAGCAGCACATCATCATCGTCGTCGTCGTTGTCATCGTCATCGTTTTCATTATCACAACGCGTAGAAGGAATTCAAGGGAGGCAAACCTCCACCAAGGTTTAACGGGATCCTGGATCCGTCCCGTAGCCTGGATCTGTACCAAGGATCCGCACCAAAGTTAAAACTGTTGCCATTGGTCCACATTTGATCTTTCCATCAGGTTTTGTGGAAATCGGTTCAGTGATTCTAGTAAGATATTGTTAACAGGAAAGCTTTAATTTTAAAAAAAAAAAAAAAAAAAAAAAAAAAAAAAAGGAAAGAAGAAAGAGAAAGAAAAAGAAAACGAAGAAAAGAAAAGACGTGCTTGCCAAATTAAAGGATAGACAAGTATGTGTCGTATATTCAAGCACTTTTTTCTTCTTTCCTTTTTTTCTCCTCCTCTCCTTCTTACCCCCCCCCCCCCCCCCCCCCCCCCACACACGCACACACCTTACTCCCAAGGTATTATACATCAATATTGAATTAACAGAGGAGTTTTGAAGCCGTCGTGATTGTTAAAACGAATCTATACCCTATGAAAATGAAAAAAAAAAAATAATATGAAACACGAGAGAGAGAGAGAGAGAGAGAGAGAGAGAGAGAGAGAGAGAGAGAGAGAGAGAGAGGGACAATGACAATGACAATGACAATGATATAATATTAGCCTTCCACCCTGTAAACATAGGTTCACGTAAACAATGTAGTGGCTATCCAAACAGACGGATGATAGGAATCAAACTAAATTTGTAGCAATAATATGTTCTTCCCTGTGCCCCAGTGCATAAAAAATATACATAGCGACATCACCAATGACTCTGATTTCCTCACTACACAGTAAGTATCGGCACTTTACCTCGGTTGACCAGTTAACCTTTAAATGTTTTGATATATATTTATCTCTAAGTAATGCGTAAGCTTCGCATCGAAAGAAAAAATGTAGCTCATCTTCACTATTCTTACGAAATGGGCACTGCATATCCTCAGAATCAGAGACAGGCAGACAGACAGACAGACAGACAGACAGACAGAGACAGAGAGAAACGGACAGACGACAGATATACAGACGAAACGGAGACAGAATATATGCGCTGAGTCAAATGCTTTGATTCAAAATGGCGCGACTGATGGCGGAGAACGAAGCAAAATTAGAAAGAGTGGGGGTTAGTTGCCGCCAAGGACATTGACAAACAAAGCACAGGACAAGACACGATGCATTTCGACCTCTTGGGTCTTCTTCAAGCAAAAAAATAGATCACATTTAACATTCAGGACAGTACAAACAAAGAACGAAGAGAGACTTATCTGATCTGGTGGCCGCCACTCTTCACAGCACACCACATGGACATCAGATAAGTCTCTCTTCGTTCTTTGTTTGTACTGTCCTAAATGTTAAATGTGATCTATTTTTTTGCTTGAAGAAGACCCAAGAGGTCGAAATGCATCGTGTCTTGTCCTGTGCTTTGTTTGTCAATGTCCTTGGCGGCAAATGCTTTGAACTTGGGAATGGGTGGCTTGCCATAAAGAATGTTCACAGGTTGTGCACAGTTTCCATTGGACCTGTATAGAAACACCCAGATGTGTGTGTGTCTGAAACGGGATCTATCATAACGACGATGATTGTTGTAGACCAGCATGCCTTCATAATTCAGTGTATGTCTCCGAACAGTGTCTTGCAGGAAGCCATCTGGGGAGGGGGGGGGGGGGGGGGGATCTCATGAACAGAATTCTTGCGAGCCATGTACGCTTCGGTTTTATATCTATAATTTTTTTTTTATTGTAGCTTGCTGGAAATATAATACTTGCAATGTAGGAATGCTTCTTTTTCTTATCCACACTGGTACAAATAGTGTTTTGGAAATAATCTAATAGAGCAAAAGATTGTCAATGTATATATATATATATGTGTGTGTGCGTGTGCGTGTGTGTGTGTGTGTGTGTGTGTGTGTATGAAATCCAATTAATGATTCGGTTATCCATAAATCAAGTACATGTAGACATTTTTCATTCGTTACAAACCATCGAGAACACATACACACACACACACACACGCGCGCGCGCGCGCGCGCGCGCGCGCGCACATACACAGCGTAGCTAAGACATTGAGGACTCAGTTAACTAAAAACCATTTTGGTTTATCTGTGACGTGTATGGAAAGATATTGTGGAATACACAACGGAATCGAGTGTGGATCTATACATGGCGGAACACGAAAGCCGACAACAAAGCTGTTCGACCTTGGCTAAGGTTGACAACCTTGACGGAAGTCGACGAGCGTGGTGGAGGTCAACGACCTTGGTGGAGGTCAACGACCTGGTGGAGGTCAACGACCTTGGTGGAGGTCGACGACGAGCGTGGTGGAGGTCAACGACCTTGGTGGAGGTCAACGACCTTGCCGGAGGTCGATGACCTTGGTGGAGGTCGAGAGGACTTTCGTTTCTTCGTAGTGACAGCTGACAAATGGCTGTGAGAGTGGGTAGTGACGAGGTTGCTGTTTCTGTGAAGCCAGACAGATGATGCCGCGCTTTCTGCTGCCTGAGAACAGAAACAATTGCCAAACATAAAAGTATAGATTTGTTTTTTTTCACATTTGGCCCATCAAGGCCACCTCCATTGTGTTTGTGTTGAAGTTTATGTGGATTTTAAACGGAAACAAGCTAATTTAGAAATCAGACTGTTTAAACTTAGTCCCATCTCTCTCTCTCTCTCTCTCTCTCTCTCTCTCTCTCTCTCTCTCTCTATTTGAAAATAGTAGCATCATTTCAGGGTCTGTGATTGGTCCACTTTTGTAAGGATGTTTGTGATTGGGATACAGAGCTTGCCTCATGCACCTGACGCAAATGTCGTCACCTAGGCTATAATCAAACTAAAGCCGAAAACGATCTAATGATACAATTCAGTATCCAAAAATGTAGAAGAATCTTACCAAGAGACAACGCTACCTAAGAGCTGTTGATGTTGTTGATGCTGTTGTTCACAAATCATTTTGTTGTTTTTAATTCTTAGTATCCTTCGATAGTTAAGAATCGCTATCTTCATCAATGCTTACACTCTTAGTATTATATTTACGCTAATTAAAGCGGTTTCCTTCTTCTTCTTCTTCTTCTTCTTCTTCTTCTTCTACTTCTCCTCCTCCTTTTTTCTTCTTCTAACCGAGAAATGAATTCGGAGTGTCTATGTCTCGATCTTTATATCCTGAGTGTACAAATCGAATTCGAAGGCGGACTGGCGACGCATTCTGAAGGGATAGCTGTTCTCAAATGGCTCGAATCCAGACAGTTGGGCTTTGTTGCTCAGGTCATAGTGGGTAACGTGAACGCATTAAAATGCCATAAAAGTGTCGGCCGCACATACCAGCATGTGCTCATACACACCTACACACGCGCGCGCGCGCACCCACGCACACACGTACACACACACACACACACACACACACGCGTGCGCGCGCGCGCGCGCGCACGCAATGGACTGAGAGTTTGCCATTTAAATATCAATAGTGCAGTCAGTAAAATCTCGGATATCTCGACCCTAATATCAAACCACCAAAAGCCATTCCATGTTCTGGGTCTCTCCGAATCAAGACTAAATACCTACATTAGCGATAAAGATGTATCAGTCCCAGGTTATAATATTGTTCGAAAAGACCCTATTAAAGACAAAGAGACAGGTCTTCTAGTGTATGTCAGTGAATCTCTCAACTTCAAGAGACTTTCCCACCTAGAACAGCATGACGTAGAAGCAGTGTGGATACAAATCGCACTGAACAAATCACGATCCATTTTAATCGGGTTTTGCTATCGGAACCCAGCAGAAAGAGTCAGCTGGACTGATAAAATTTGTTACTATGATGGACGCAGTTTCCTTAGAATGTAAAGAGATTGTTTTACTCGGCGACTTCAATGTAGATCTTATGAAACCAAACAGCCAATGGAGTCAAACGATAAGGTGTTGAATTTACATCAGATCATCAAAACACCCACCAGAGTCACACCAACTTCAAAGACAATCATTGACCATATCTATGTCTCAAATGAAAATAACATACTAGAAGCTTGTGTACCAGTCTTCTCTTCTAGTGATCATTA
>JADBJO010000662.1:421559-434059 GCA_016801955.1 Conus betulinus | reverse complement strand
GCAAATGGTACAGTCGTATTTCATACATAATGATCATTTGTAGTATACGTACAATGTTGAGGAAGTATTTCGTACACAATGTTCCTTTGTACCACTTGGAGCACACACACTATGTCGAACAAGCATTTCATGCACAATCTTCCTTTATACCACACATGTGGCAGCGTCTCAAAAGAAGTGTTCCTTTGTACCAGATACAATGTTCAAGAGTTGTTTGGTATACAACATCTCTTTCACACATAATATACACACATATGATGCTGAAGTCGTGCTCGTCTCTTTGTAACACACATACAATGCTGAAGTGATATTTCATACAGAATATCCCGTTGTGTCACACATTCTATGTGGAAGTGGTGTTTCAAAATAAAATGCTCCTTTGTACCTTACATACAGTGTTTGAAGCGGTGTATTGAACAGGTAATCCCTTTGTACCACACATACAACGTTGAAGTGGTATTTCATTAAAAACGCTCACTCACGCACACATGTTTATTAACCACACATAAACACAAAGAAGGCAGAAGTTCTGCATCAACCCGCGCCAAGTACACCCTTCGCTGAAGTTGACATCACAGTCAATGGTGTGAGACTCGCGGCGGCGAGTGAATCCACCCACCTTGGCATCACACTGTCCCAGAACGTCACCACCGACGACGAAGTAAGCGTCAGAATTGCAAGCGCAAGTACAACCTTCGGCAGATTACACACCCATGATTGGAGCAGAACGGGCATCAGCCTAGACACCAAGCTGAAGATGCCCAGAGCAGTTGTTCTCCCCGCCCTCCTATACATATGTGAAACGAGGACAGTGTATCAACAACATGCCAAGAAGCTGAATGACTTCCACACAACCTGCCTAAGAAGACTGCTGAACATAAACTGGCAGGACAAAATCCCAGACACAGAGGTGCTTGACCAAACAGGCCTGCCGAGCATCCGCACCATCCTGATGCTGCCTCAGCTTCGATGGGCAGGTGATGTAGCTCACATGCCAGACCACCGGCTACCCAAGAGACTTCTACAGTTCGCTGCAGCGAGGAGTGCGTTCCCATGGAGGTCAGAAGAAACGCTTGAAAGACACTCTCAAAATATCCATGAAAGCGTTTAACATGAACCCTGACACATGGGAACGAGCTAGATGGCGCCACTCAATCCACAAAGGCGCCAATTTATGTGAAGAAAGGAGGACAGCTGCAGCGCAGCAAATGAGACAGGCAAGAAAGGCTGCTCCAGCAAGCAAGAGCAGGTCTCCCACATTGCCTGTCCAAGCTGTCACCGCACATTCCGTGCACGCATCGGCTTGATCAGCCCCCTGCGTACCCACAAATCGTCTCCCCCCTCTCAACCCCCACGATGACTGAAGTGGCCCTCGTCGATTCGACGGGCGAACAGCAACACAAAGTTGAAGTGGTATTCTATGCAATTATGTTCAGTTGTACCACACATACAATGCTGAAGGGGTATTTCATACAATATGTTCATTTGTGCCACACATTCAATATTGTGGTTGTATCTTACACATAATGTTCCTTTGTCGGCCTACCACACAATGTTGAAGTGATGTGTCATACAAAGTGTTCTTTTGCACCAAACGTACAATTTATGGCAGGATTTCATACAGAAGGCTTATTTGTACAATACTGAAGTTAACTTTCATGCCAAATGTTCTTTTGTAAAACACGTCTAATGGCAAAGTAGTTTTTTTTCATACGAAATGTTTTTTTTATTACAAACATAAGCGATAAATGAAATTTATACCACAATGCAATGACGTAGCATTATTTCACACCAAATATTCTTTTGTATCGCACGCACGAGGTTGACGAAGTATTTCACATGGAACATTCCTTTGCACAACGCACACAATAACGAAGTACATTTGCAATGTAAATCATTTTGTGGTAGAGGAAGTAACAATAGAGATACGGACTGAAAGAGTTTCTCCCCTTGTGTTTATTTTCTGGGCATTGAAAATAGCAACGTCAGCTTTTTAATCAGAGGAAAGTTTCAAAATCCATGAAAATATGTTGCTTCGGAGATAGTCACCCATCGCAAACAGAAACTTTGCAGTGCTCATGTAGCATTCAGAATTGTAATCTTCAAGGGCATCAGTCATGGGGCGTTCTACGAATATCTTTAAAGGTGGGGGGGGGGGAGGCGCAGAAAGCAGCCCTGACGGCTTCCAACTGAAATACGCAACCAGTCTCCAGTAGCAAGTTACAGACCACTGCACTAGTAGCAACCTATAGACCACTGCACTAGTAGCAACCTATAGACCATTGCACTAGTAGCAACCTATAGACCATTGCACTAGTAGCAATCTATAGATCATTGTACTAGTAGCAACCAATAGACCATTGCACTAGTAGCAACCTATAGACCATTGCACTAGTAGCAACCTTTAGACCACTGCACTAGTAGCAACCTATAGACCATTGCACTAGTAGCAACCTATAGACCACTGCACTAGTAGTAACCTATAGACCATTTTACTAGTAGCAACCTATAGACCACTGCACTAGTAGCAACCTATTGACCACTACACTAGTAGCAGCTTATTGACCACTGCACTAGTGGCAACCTATTGACCACTGCACTAGTAGCAACCCACTGACCCTTACACTAGAAGCTACAGACCACTGCACTAGTAGCAACCTATTGACCATTACACACTAGTAGCTACAGACCACTGCACTAGTAGCAACCTATTGACCATTACACTTGTAGCAAGCTATAGGCCACTGCACTAGTAGCAACTATTGACCCTTACACTAGTAGCAAGCTACAGACCACTGCACTAGTAGCAACCTATTGACCCTTACACTAGTAGCAAACTACAGACCACTGCACTAGTAGCAACCTATTGACCTTTACACTAGTAGCAAGCTATAGGCCACTGCACTAGTAGCAACCTATCGACCACTGCACTAATAGCAAGCTACAGACCACTGCACTAGTAGCAAGCTACAGACCACTGCACTAGTAGCAACCTGCAGACCACTGCACTAGTAGCAACCAAAGACCACTGCACTGGTAGCAACCTAAAGACCGCTGCACTAGTAGCACATTACAGACCAACCCTGTAGACCACTGCCCAGGTAGCAACCTAAAGACCGCTGCACTAGTAGCACATTACAGACCAACTTATAGACCACTGCACTAGTAGCAACCTACAGACCAACCTGTAGACCACTGCACTAGTAGCAACCTAAAGACCACTGCACTAGTAGCAACCTACAGACCAACCTGTATACCACTGTACTAGTAGCAACCTAAAGACCACTGCACTAGTAGCAACCTATGGACCAACCAATAGACCACTGCACTAGTAGCAAGCTATTGACCACAACACTAGTAGCAAGCTATTGACCACAACACTAGTAGCAAACTATGGACCAGTACACAAGCTACAGACCACTGCACTAGTAGCAAGCTACAGACCACTGCACTAGTAGCGAGCTACAGACCACTGCACTAGTATCAAGCTACAGACCACTGCACTAGTCGCTGTGGACTACAGGTCCTGGATGATGTTGACCAGCTTTTGCCCCGATGCTACATATCTTCACTGTCACCAGTGGCGCCTCCTGCCAGACCCCTGTCAAACGCCTTCTTCAAGTCTGTGAGGACGTGGTAGAACTCCCGCCTCTGCGGCTGAAGATGCTTTTTAGCAGTTCGACGAGGGTTCGAGATCTGATCAATGGTATATTTCTGCCTTCCAGGAATCTGACCTGTTCATGATAATAATGGTATCTGTCAGTGAGAAATGTATGGGAATGGTTCTTTTAGAAATGACCTGTCCAGCAATGTTGATGAAGTAAAACAAACAAAAAAATAGAAAAAAAAAATTTTTAACGATCCTGGATCTGCACTTAGATCCAAATCATTGGGCCACATTCCAATTTTCTACAAAGTTTCAATAAAATTCGGAACGCCAGTTGTTTATACATACATATATATATATATATATAGAGAGAGAGAGAGAGAGAGAGAGAGAGAGACAGACAGACAGACAGACAGACAGACAGACAGACAGACGTAGACAGACAGACAGAGAATCAGACAGCAAACCAGTATACACGGATAAAAAAAACATGGCCCTGGTACCGATAACACAGGACACGTGATGTTCTAATGTCGGCAAATGTTCTATTCTTTGATGCACAGAGAAGTCGAAATCCATTCTATAATCACATGCGACGTGTAGTCAATGCCAACAAAAGTATATTTATTTATTATCATTACAAAAATAGCAATATCCAGCCTCAGACCGCAAAATTAAAGAAATAAACGCATGACAGAGATGGTGACGTGTTTATTGATTATACTTTCCAGTTCCAGACAGGAATGTGTCTGAAGTTTATGTTCTGATTTGCTCTTTGAAACTCGTTTGAATTTTCCTGTTATCTTCTAATTACGCATTTTTGTTGTTTGTGTGTACGTGTTCTTACCAGGCAAACTCGTGGCCTTTAAGTGAAATGTGCTGAATTCTTGAGCTCTCTGTCTCGCTCTGTCTCTCTCTGTCTCTCTGTCTCTCTCTCTCTCTCTCTCTATCTCTCTCTCTCTCTCTCTCTCTCTCTCTCTCTCTCACACACACACACACACACACACACACACACACACACACACACACACACACACAGTTGTTTTTACAAAGTTGTCAAATTCACGCATTTAAGATTATGGTCTGTCTCTGTCTCTGTCTCTGTCTCTGTCTATCTGTCTGTCTGTCTGTCTCTCTCTCTCTCCTCTCTCTCTCTCTCTCTCTCTCTCTCTCTCTCTCTCTCTCTCTCTCTCTCTCTCTACCGGAGTTGTTTACTGAGTTGCCATTTTTACGCAGTTAAGATTATGGAGACTTCCCCCCCCCCCCCCCCCCCCCCCCCCCCCCCCAGCCCTCTTCTGTGTATGTGAACCGAAGTTGTCAACCAGGTTAATTATTTTACTTATTTGGTATAGCGCAGTCTTCTCTCTCTCTCTCTCTCTCTCTCTCTCTCTCTCTCTCTCTCTCTCTCTCAGTGCGTGAACGGTTGTTGGAGGGTTGGGGGGTGTAGGTACAGTTACCTGCTTGAATCACACGTTGTCAAACAGCTTGCCCTGGCTTATAATTTTCCCGGGATGATAATCGTCAGTGTGGCCTGTCCGGGGGTATCATGTTTTGTTTTTGTGTTTACCTGGCGAAGCTTTGTTTGCGTTGTTCCTGGGCTTGTTTTCTGTTGTTGTCACTGTTGTTGTTATGTGGGGGGGGGGGGGGGGGGGGGGGAGGGGGAGGAGGGGGCGGTTGCGAATATGAGGGAGTAAGTTCGGTGGTCGTTGACGTTGGTGTTGATGTTGCTCCATATTGTCACTGATGCAGGAGAAGGAATCTTGTTGAAGTTTAGCGGATAGAGGTACTTGGCGAGGCAGGAAGCGTGGGGGAGGGGGGGGGGGGGGGGAGTAAGGGGGCAGAATGTTTTCGTCTCATTGTCAGTGAAGTACACTCGCCCGAAAACTTGCTGAGCGAGGAGGGAAAGAGGGGAGGGGGGGGAGAGAGAGCGGCAGGATGAGTGGTGAAGCGGTGGGGGGTGAGGGTGAGGGACAGGTAGGAGGTCGGTGATTAGTTCGGGGTGGAGCGGGGGGGGGGGGGGGGGGGTGGAGATGAACAGCGCAATGTCTCCAGTCTTTGTTGATGGCGTGTTTCTGTGTTGATTCGTTTTACACTGTTTTTTCTTCTGTTCCAGGAATGCGTGCGTTGAGACGCTTTCAGATTGTTCCCTCTGTAGAGGAAGGGGGAGAGATGAGAGAGCTTAGGGGGAGAGAAGGCTCCGAACCCCCCCCCCCCCCCCCCCCCCACACCACCACCCTCCATGACCCATGGCTGCTGCTGAGAAAATCTAGTCCCTCTTTGTCACGTGACGTGAGCTGGGTGTGAATCTCAAATATGAAGTGAGTTTTTTTTTTCTCCTTATTTGAGAATGTATTTTTTTCTAAAAACAATTTCTTCATCATCACCACCGGAAACAAAAACTAAGTCTTTAAGTGTGTAACGAAGTTTAGGAAAAAAAAAACTTAGAAATTGCAGAATCGAGATGACACAGAAACAAGCTGTAAGGAATGGTGCCCAAGTTCCTTATGGTTTTGTATGTTTATTGGCTAGGGGAGTGCGTCGACAGAAAACGTTGACTGCTTGCGCAGGCCATCGAACCAAAAACCATAAGAAATTGAAAGCCTTGTGCCTGCGCGCATCTGTTCAAGTAAACCGTGCAGCATGTATGCCTGCAGGACAACAAAATTGCGTATCTTCAATTCAAACGTGAAGTCGGTTCTGCTCTACGGCTGCGAGACTTGGAGAATGACCGAGGCAATACAGCAAAAAAAAAATCAAACCTTCATCAACACCTGTCTGAGGCGCATCTTCAAAATCAGATGGCCAGAGAAGATCAACAATGAAGATCTATGGAAGCAAGCAGGACAGGAACCAGCGGCCATGCAGATTCTGCGGAGGAAGTGGGGCTGGACTGGACACACTCTCAGGAAGCCAGCATCCCAGCATCACACGCCAAGCCCCGACATGGAACCTGCTAGGGGAAAAGGAAGAGAGGCCGACCTTGCAGCAGCTGGAGGCGAGACACTGAGGCAGAGATAAAGAGGTAGGGGGACCAACTGGGCAGGCATTCAGCCAGCAGCACAGAACCGAGTGCGATGGCGGAGTGTTGTCGATGGCCTATGCTCACCCTTGAGCTATGGGCCTAAGTAAGTAATGTATGCAGGCAGAGCGGTGAACAGAAAGCTCAGGGAGATTTGTTACCTGTAGGATGGCCAGTGAAATCAGACACAGAGAGAAAACTGGTCGACGGCGCCGATGTTCCGGCAAGGCTCTGCAGGCATACATGCCTCTCATAGTCTTTGTCAAAGACACACGGGACGCGTCTTGTGTCATTGTACATCGAAGGCCACGGCTGGCCAAAATACAAAGAAAACCACAGGAACTTTCTCCCCGGTTAGAATAAGGCTGTAGGCTTCTTTGTTGAGAGGGGTACTTACACAGTTTGTGCTTTGTTGTAAATGGACAAGAGGTCGCAGAGACTGAAAATAACAGAGTTGTTGTAGGTCTGTAAGGACCAGAAGGCTTTGTTTATGGAAAGGATTCTCTCTCATGTGTGTGGCGCTTTGGGTGCAGACTTTTAAAAGAGAAAGGGTTTGTTGTAAGTCCCTGAGGATCCGTTGATGTATTTCTGACAAATGTGTATGATCAATTTTTGTGAAAATTTAAAAACATATATGTTAAATGTGTAAAGAGTTAAGTCATTAATTAAATGGGGAAACTCTCTTTTGTGTTGTCTGACTGGTTGTTGTCGACGTAGCATGAGCGAGAGTCTGACACTGGGCCTGTAGTTGGTAAGGGAAGGGGGGGGGGGGGGACACCACTGAAGTGATTCGGCAGCAGTGTACCATCTTCTCTGGCGGTGTGCCTCGTGACGACTTTACATTAACTGTTCGTTGTGGATTGCCGCTGATGGGGCTGCGACGGGACAATCCGGGCTGTGGGAGTCGGGGGGGGGGGGGGGGGGGGGGGGGGGGGAGCACGACTGAGCGGCTTCAAAAAAAAACGTTTGCAAAAGTTGGATCGCTGCACTCAAGATTAACGCCCACCTCCACCACAGGCCATATGGCAAAGGGGGATAACCATAGAGAAGAATGAAGGACGTCACCAATCTGTAATACCATTGATGCCAAAGGAGGATAACCATCCCAGAAGAATGAAGGACGTCACCAATCTGTAATACCATTGATGCCAAAGGAGGATAACCATCCCAGAAGAATGAAGGACGTCACCAATCTGTAATACCATTCATGCCAAAGGAGGATAACCATCCCAGAAGAATGAAGGACGTCACCAATCTGTAATACCATTCATGCCGTAGGAGATAGGGGATGGGCAGGGAACAGGCCAAGTTTTCTGTCGGCAGCCAGACGGCGGGGATGGAACCCGTGATGCCTGACGGCCGCGAACTGGGTGCCTCAACACACTGAGTCAAACAGGGAAATTGCAGTCTGTGATGTGATTGTTAAGCGGAGTGACACGGCATAGACTGGTTGCCTCAATGCTGGAAAGAACCCGCACAAAACAAAACGAAACAAAATCTCCGTACAAGAAACCATCCCACCTCATTTCAGTGGGTCTGATTTCCGATAACCGCCCGATGTTTCACCCGGTATGTTGCCTCAGAACAGGCAGCGCTTCAGAAGCAGTTTGTCGATGGAGGATTTGCCAAACAAAACCTGGGGGAAAAAAAAAAAAAGAGCAGAGTATCTTCTCTCACAGTCGGAATATGCAGATGCCAGGTTTTCTGTGATGGGAGAGAGAGAGAGAGAGAGAGAGAGAGAGAGAGAGAGAGAGAGAGAGACAGAGACAGAGAGACAGAGAGAGACAGAGACAGAGAGCATCATTTCATTTCTCATTCTTCACATTTTGTACTTGTCTTCAGAGATTTTGGGATGGATTAGTGTGTGTGTGTGTGTGTGTGTGTGTGGGGGGGGGGGGAGTAATTTGTTCAATTCTCTCTCTCTCTCTCTCTCTCTCTCTCTCTCTCTCTCTCTCTCTCTCTCTCTCTCTCCGACTTATTTACTCGTTTTATGATTTAGAGACCCTGAAATCACATGCAACGATTATCATGTAAAATTCATCCTCCTTCACCGAAATTTGGACTTTTTTCCCCCCATCACCTTTCGTGTCCCCTTCAGTGGCATCACTGACAAACAGCTGTTTCCGCTTCACTCACACACA
The DNA here is from genome assembly GCA_016801955.1 of Conus betulinus. NCBI lineage: Eukaryota > Metazoa > Mollusca > Gastropoda > Neogastropoda > Conidae > Conus > Conus betulinus. The sequence goes on along the minus strand of JADBJO010000662.1, from coordinate 425,292 downwards.
GCTCCATCCAGCTCGTCTTTGTCGCAATCCTAGCGCCAGCAACTACAGGGAGATGTCAATAGTCATCGCCAAATTTCACGGTCGAAATGCACCTGGAGCAGAACTCTTACATGAGCTTGGAGGGCATTGCCTGTTGTCAAAATTCAACTCCGCCTAAATACACGTAGAGACAGGCAAACACGTGGGCGTTCACACACACACACACACACACACACACACACACACACACACACACACACACACACACACACACATACAAAACCATGTCAAAGCGTTAAGGCACCTGTAACTGTCAGACAACCTTTACGTCACTTGACATACAGCACAAACAAGGCATGGATGACGTACAGACAACAAACCGGATTATGGGACAGGCCAATGCGTGTCAGTGCCAACTGGAAGCAGGCTGTAGTCCATTGTGTATTGTGTGACCGGCGATCGCGGCCGTCGGAAACTTCAGCAAAACTGGTGCCCGGATAGAGTGGTTTCTATCTGTGATGGCTCAGACAAATAAGTGTAACATTCGTGAACACCCAACCCCCTCCCTCCCCCACCCACACACACTTATCATCCTCCCCCTAAAACTTTCCACCTCTCCCCTCTTCCCTCTGCTCCCCTCCCCTCCCCGCTTTCCCCCTCGCCCCCTCCAAATCAATTAGGAAGAGCGTATGCTTTCATTTTTTTTTTTTTTTTTTTTTTTTTTTTTTTTTTTTTTTGCACAGGAGATGAAACAAAGTTACAGACATTTCAGAATAAAGTCTGAAAAAAATCGTTTCCAGGAGAAAAAAAGAAAAGATTCATTTCCGATAAGTGCCCAACATTATCACGAGGGGGGGGGGGGGGGGGGGGGGGGGGAGGGGGAGGGAGGAGGAACAGGGGATGGGGGAGAGAGGACGGAGGGAGTGACCAACTGTGGCGTCATCGAGCTATCCACGTCGTCCTGGTTCCAGCACCCAGCGTGACCTGTCACCATGGAGAACGCCCAGCGTGACCTGTCACCATGGAGAAACGCCCAGCCTGACCCGTCACCATGGAGAACGCCCCAGCCTCACCCGTCACCATGGAGAACGCCCCAGCCTAACCCGTCACCATGGAGAACGCTCCAGCCTCACCTGTCACCATGGAGAACACTCCAGCCTGACCCGTCACCATGGAGAACGCCCCAGCCTGACCCATCATCATGGAGAACTCCCCAGGCTGACTCATCACCATGGAGAACGCCCCAGCGTGACCCATCACCATGGAGAAACGCCCCAACCTGACCCATCATCATGGAGAAACGCCCCATCCTGACCCGTCACCATGGAGAAACGCGCTCCAGCCTAACCCCGTCACCCATGGAGACGCCCCAGCCTGACACATCACCATGGAGAACTCCCCAGCCTGACTCATCACCATGGTGAACGCTCCAGCGTGACCCGTCACCATGGAGAACGCCCCAGGCTGACCCGTCACCATGGAGAACGCTCCAGCCTGACCCGTCACCATGGAGAACGCTCCAGCCTGACCCGTCACCATGGAGAACGCCCCAACCTGACTCGTCACCATGGAGAACGCCCCAGCCTGCCCGCGGTTCAGTCAGAAGGTTCTCCTGGTCCACAAGTGCTGAGGAGTATAGTTATACACCGGCAGAAGCTGCATGAAAGAAGCGATTTGAAGCTGAAAGAAATATTTCATATGTGTCGTCTACTAGAACCACCCCACACCGCCCCCCCCCCCCCCCCCCCCCCCCCCCCCCCCCCCCCCCCCCCCCCCCCCCCCCCCTCCATCTAACAGCTTCAGAAGATGGATACCATGTTGGTGAGTGTCAAGCCACTCAACACCTGAACTGAAGTCTGTCCGTAGCGCTTTGAGAGAAAACTATCGGAAAGGTTAAAAAATCTGATGTAAGTGACCTCCTCCTGAGTTTGGGGGTTACCTTGTTTGTGGTTTCTTCCTTCCCCTTCCATGGTGCATGTTTTCACTGACGTCAACTCAATCGTAAATCGATCTGCGCAGAGCGTTTTTACAACAAGGAGACCACTGCGAAGCGATGAACTCAAGGAATTGCAGGCATGCGAGCTAAGCCGGATCAGTTGAGTGAAGGAGTGTAGTGAAGTAGTTTTCGTCGAGCGTGTATCAAAATAACTGACTGGCCCAGTTAGGTCCCGAGTTTGTGTGAGGAGCGGTAGTGGAATCTGTTAGTCTGTAGGCCATAAGCAGTTCAGTATTCAAACCTCATCGTTTTTTTTCTTCCCCTCCCCCCCCCCCCCCAAGGAATCCAGTGCTTCGAAGACGTTTGTTCTTTGCTTTTTAGGGACGCACACAATTGTTCATAGACAGTAGTGTTTCTAGGATATACATGATACGGTCTTCAAAATCACCAGTATCCGTAAGACGAATGTCATACGCTTTTCACAGAATTCGGTGTTCCGGTGACACGCCAAATGTTTGTTTGTTTGGGGGTTTTTTGGTTTGTATTTTTTTTGTTTGTTTGTTTGTTTTTTTCAGAGACTATAGTCATGGAGGAGGACGCAGATCGTATCTCTTTCAAAGATGATGGAATGGCATGTCAAGATTGCTCTAGATTCTTTATTTTATGCTTGGTAGCTGACCTGTAAGCCGCTTGATAAAGATTTGTAATAAATCGAAAGCTTGCGCAAAGATGAGCGTTGTGCTCTTGTACATTCTCTGGAGAAAAAAAAAACAAAAAAACCCTCAATGTTTACGCTATACGTCTGAATACCGCCGAAGCAGTCCACCCTACTTTCCCAAAGTATAGATACCAATAATAAGGACCTACAGAAACTGTCGCTGGAAAGCGAAAGCATACAGCGGACGCAGACTTCATGCCGCTGTCGCGACTTCGTACACAGACAACAGACACAAACAGTCGTCACTCTGACGGTACGTGTGAGACGGCCTTTAGCTACTTGAACTCTTTTCTCCAATCCCTGAACAACACGCTGCTGTTTGGGACTCCTCCACCGCCTGTTATGTATGTCCAAACCCAGCTGTGACAGCTGGGGTGGGGGGGGGGGGGGGGCTGGAAGGGGGAGGGGGGTAAACATGTATGCCTATTCAGTGCTTGAAAGCCCTAAAGAGTGTTCGCGATGAGTCATGCGGACGGTGAGAAAAAAAAAAAAAAAAGCGCGCCGAGTGGGGAAGGTATAAAGGTGATATAAATACCACCTCCTCTTTTCAAGACGGTAGGGCTAATGAAAGGGAGGAGGGGGGGGGGGGGATTGGGTAAGAGAGGGAGGGAGGGGAAGGGGATAGAGTGCAGGTGACGTTGAGAGAGCGAGGGAGGGTGGTGAGACCAAACCGCACTTTTTTTTTCAAGGGCGAGGCAGGCATTAATTTTATTTCTCCAATGAATTGGATGTTAACGTCATGCTTCCATTATGACAGCGATCCTGTGACCTGGGTAAGGGGACGGATGGGGGGGGGGGGGGGGCGGGGGGATGGGGAGGCGGGGGGGGGGGGGGAGGGAGTGGGAAGATGGGGGGAAAGAGGCAGGTGGGGAGGTAGGTGGAGGGAGAACAAAATGCACCATTCAAACAATACAAATTACACCATTCAAACAATACAATATACACCATTCAAACACCACAATATACACCATTCAAACAATACAAATTACACCATTCAAACAATACAATATACACCATTCAAACACCACAATATACACCATTCAAACAATACAATATGCACCATTCAAACAATACAAAATACGCCATTCAAACAATACAAT
>JADBJO010000662.1:401559-411559 GCA_016801955.1 Conus betulinus | reverse complement strand
CACACACACACACACACACACACACTTCACACACTCACACACGTACCACACACACACACACACACACACACCACACACACACACACACACACACACACACACACACACCACACACTCACTCACACACACACACACACACACACACACACACACACACACACACACACACACACACACACACACACACACACACACAAGCGTCCAATGCCCGCACACGTAGTCAGTCACCTGGGGCTCTTGCAGCTTTAAGTATGTACGATGTGAGGTGGACTATTTGTTCAGTCATTTGTCTAGGGCGCGTCAGTATCTGCTGTGTTTAACCTGGCCATACCTTTAGTCACACGTCACCCTGGGAAAATTTTGTAAACTAGCCCGGCCTCTGCTAGAATCCGTATCCCGTTCTTGTTGAGAACCGACAGTTCTTTGGTTCTGGCAGCGTGCCAAAACAAAGGGAGAGTCGCAGAGATCCTTGGCGCTGTCTTTCGGGAAGTCTACGACGTTCAGATCTTCCGTTACCTCGGTAACAATTCCCTTCCCTCCTCAAGCGCTGCTATTTTGGTTGGTTTTGTTTGCTTGCTTCCTTCTTTTTTTTTTTTTTTTTCTTGTCTTCAATTTTTAAAGAAGATGTGTGTGTGTATGTGTGTGTGTGTGTGTGTGTGTGTGTGTGTGTGTGTGTGTGTGTGTGTGTGTGTGTGTGTGTGTGTGTGAACACTTTATCCAAGTAGTTCTATAAGAAGTACAAACTGAACTTTGTTGTAGGCATTTTTTCAGTCACTTGCTACTGCTGGTAGGACTATTTTTTCCCCTGTCTTCAGAATCCTTCATCCAGGATATACCTCCGGGGCGAGACAAGCTGCATTTCCCTGTGAACATTTTCTTCTCTGCATCCATCTTGATGTGAAAGGAAAGATCTGCCTATTTCAAGCTTTCTTGCCGTGATTCATTCCACGAGTTTTCTATATCAATATTTTTTAGCAAAGTCGGAACACAGAAGCCATATAGCTGACGGTGATCTTTCCCCTGTGTTGGTAGAGTTTTCAGCAACCAAGAACCGCAGTCTCCCACAACACGTCCTGGGTGGAACATGTTTGGACACAGACTAGGTATTTGGGGGTTCGTCTTCTTGATACAACTGCTTGACAGCAACGGAAAGAATTTGAGCCCAGATCTAGAACAGCGTTTCTTTTTTTAGTTGTTTGAAGTCTTGCTTCGTTCGGTTTCATCTGTCGTGATTTCATGATCAGTGGCAGTCTGTATATTTTAATTGTTGTAGGATTCCACCGTCTGATCTCAGTTCTTCAGACCACACTGCTCGAGAAAAGTTTCAGCTCGGCACATTTGTTTTGCTTCATCGTTTTAAGGCTGGTTCCTTTCGTGTCTCTGCGAGTTGTTCTAGGAACCTTTCACCTCGGCAGGTATATTTTCCTTCGTTGTTTTAAGGCTGGTTCCATTGGTGTCTCTGTGAGATTGCTTTGGGAACCCTTCAGCTAGGCATATATGTTTTCCTTCGTTCTTTTAAGGCTGTGGCTGGTTCTTTTTAGTGTTTCAACGAGGACGCTGTACGAACTATTCAGATCGGCGTGTATCGTTTCCCTTCACTGCTTTCAGATTGATTCCATTAATGTTTCTGTGAGTTTGTTCTATGAACCTTTCAGCTTGACAGACAGGATGTCCTCCGTGGTCGTCAGGATGGTTCCATTAGTGTTTCAGTGAGGTGATTAGAGTTACATCGGTACCAAGTTTTTCCTTGACAGAACTTACAAGCATTATGTGACAATTGTGTAAAAGCTGATTGAATCACTGTGTTCGATACTGTTTAACCCTCAACATTATTATCCTCATAGCAATGGTCAGGACACACTGGTTATCTATAATCCTTGCCACAGAAGGAAGGCTATCTCAGTCAGGATGCTATTTAACGAAGCCAGTGTTGCTGAGGTATTCAGGGGTCATCTGTCCTGCCTCATAAGACATGAACCCTTAAAATTAATGGTGTCTTCCCCTTCTTTTCCCACCCTTCTGCTACTCCACTACTGTGCTGTTTAGTGTGACGGAGTGCATCATTTTGCTTTCTGTCTGATTATGTACATCAGCGTAGCGCGCGCGCGCGCGCACACACACACACACACACACACACACACACACACACACACACACACACACACACACACCACACACACACGCACGCACGCACGCACGCACGCACGTACGCACACATCCACACACACACATTCCAAGTTTATCAGACTGAGAAAGAAATTGCATCGGATTACACATAACAAGATTGGTTATGACGGACGACGGACGAGGAAGAGCATGATGTGACTGGAATCAGTCTGCACTGGGCTTTTGAATTAACGAGTCTCACTCAGCACGTTTTAGTCTGATTTACCCTCAGCCATCAGAAAATAAGGACTCGGTGGAGAGAGAGAGAGCGAGAGAGAGAGAGAGAGAGAGAGAGAGGAGGGGGAGGAGGAGGAGAGAGAGAGGGGTGGAGGAGGGGAGGAACGGACGGACGTAGACGGGGAAAATGAGAGAGGGAGGGAGAGGGAGGGGGAAGGGGGATGCGGGAGAACGGAAACAGTTTCAAAGCCCACAGTGTCCCACACGCCCTGTCCACGGATTGCCCGTCGTGTGAGGACAGGAGAGATCAGTGTCTCCCCTGCACCTGGGATCACGTACTACGGTCCCCTCCCCCTCCCTCTCCCTCCCTCCCTCCCTCCCTCCCCACCCCCATATCCCCTCCCTGTCTGTCTTCCCTCCACCCCCCCCCCCCCCCCCCCCCACACCCACCCTTCATCATCCCTCCCCGCCCCCAACTTCCCCTATCCCTTGCTTTAGTCTTCGTTCTGTCCCCTGGCTGTTTTCCAAGGAACGATACAGACCCCCCCCCCCCCCCCCCGCCCACCATTCCCCCTCTCCTACACCCCCCCCCCCCCCTCCCCCCGAAAAAAAAAAAAAAAAAAACAAAGAAGCTCCCTCCCAACTCTGCCTGATCTTGCTGCTTGCCCCCTCAACGCTAAGCTGTCAACATGTCAACATTCCAGAAAAAAAAAAAAAAAAGAAAAACCGGACAACGGGAAGAAGAGAGAGGAGAGGAGGGAGAGCGAAGACGACAAGCTGGTAGTATAGTAGGGATGGCAGCGGAAGATGGACAAGAGAGGAGATAGACGGGCAGGGGATGGGGGGGGGGGGGAAGAACTGGGGGTGGTAGGGGTGGGGAGTAACTCGGAGAGAGGGAGACAGTGGGGGAGGTGGTGGGAAGGGAGGGGGGGCGGGGGCAGGAGGGAGATGGGCGGGGCTGGGAAGGACTTGTCACATGGTAGGAATGTGTCGCATGCTGTTACCGAATCTGCGCAGAGCAATAAAACACTTGCTCGTTTTACGGGACGGAACTTGCGCCGTCAGTCAGGGTCTGAAAGATGATCGGCGGTATTCAGAGAGACTTCATTGCTCTCCTCCCCCCCCCCCCCCCCCACCCCCACTCCACGTCTGCCCCCCCCCCCCCCCCCCCCACCTGCACCCTCAATCCTCCGCTCTGTCTGTCTGTCTGTCTGTCTATCTCTGTCACTCTCTCTCTCTCTCTCTCTCTCTCTCTCTCTCTCTCTCTCTCTCTCTCTCTCTTCTGTCTGTCTGTCTGTCTGTCTGTCTCTCTCTCTCTCTCTCTCTCTCTCTCTCTCTCTCCTCTCTCTCTCTCTCTCTCTCCTCTCTCTCTCTCTCTCTCTCTCTCTCTCTCTCTCTCCCTCTCTACTCTCGTACACGTCCTCTCTGACAGAACAAACGAGTGCTGAAGAAGAGATTCAATAAGTCGGTCCTCAAACACTTGACACTGATTCTGCTGCTTGTAAAAGGAGTGTGTGTGTGTGTGTGTGTGTGTGTGTGTGTGTGTGTGTGTGTGTGTGTGTGTGTGTGTGTGTGTGTGTGTGTGTGTGTATGTGTGTGTGTGTGTTTGTGTGTGTGTGTGTGTGTGTGTTGTGTGTGTGTGTGTGTGTGTGTGTGTGAGTGTGTGTGTGTGTTTATGTGTGTGTGTGTGTGTGTGTGTGTGTGTGTGTGTGTGTGTGTGTGTGTGTGAGTGTGTTTGTGTGTGTGTGTGTGTGGATGTGTGACTCACTGAGTGGTTAAAGATGCTGACTCGTGGTGGTTCTTAGTAGGTGGAAAGTAGACCGTGGCTTAGGAGAACGCCTAGGAAAGAATCCCGGCGTCAATAGCTCGAATCTCACACGAGGCAATTTCTTCTTCTCTCTTCTTCTTCTTCTTCTTCATGTTTTTCTTCTTCTTCATTTTCATCTTTATTTCTTCTGCGTCTTCTTCTTTTTCTTCTTCTTCTTGTCTCTCATTCTTCTACTTCACGTTCTCCTATTCTCATTCTTTTCCTCCCCTACATCTTCCTCCGCCTTCTTTTCATACTTCTTCTTATCTTCTTCTATTTCTTCTTCTTCTTTTTTCTTTATCTTCTTCTTCCTCCTCTTCTACTTCTTCTTCAACTTTCTTCTTATTCTTCCTGTCGACCAATAGGTAGATAATGACGGTACACACCCGTGACTGGAGCCAAGCTAAAAACACAAGCACACACGCGTACATGCACAGATGCATGCACACACACACACACACACACACACACACACACACACACACACACACACACACACACACACACACACACACACACACACCACACACACACATACGATGAAGATTTTCGACTTGATATGATTTGATTTGAGTTAAATACGCACTTAGGGGCACAGTCACACATACAGAGAGAGAGAGAGAGAGAGAGAGAGAGAGAGAGAGAGAGAGAGAGAGAGAGAGAGAGAGATATCCGAATTCAGAACTCAGAATAACTTCATTGTGACAAAATGAGAAATCGACACTGGTAATGTCCACTATTTCGCACAATAAAAGGACGAATGAAACAGCAAACTATGACACGCACTGCACACAAATATAACAGTGTACCGCAAAGCAGACGTTTTACGACAAAAGAAAGAAAACGAAAAAAAAAAAAAAAACGACTCCGACATGAAAGATAGATAACGTAGAAGAGAAATCACCCCCACACAAAAACGACTGCATACTGACGTATCTCATCCATTTATACACCCACGTCCGGATCATTGCTCTTGTCTGCATATTTCTCCAGAAACTGTTTGCGCGGCTTCAGACCTGAGGTGAGCTTCATAGACCTGGAAGTGGCGAGTGCCTTACGCAGGCAGCGTGGGATGTGAGAGGCATGGGGAGTAATCAGGAAAAAAAAAAAAAAAAATGGTCGCAAGATGCATTCAAATCAGCAACATGACTATTTCTTCCAGCTCTTCTCGTTATCATTCTTATCATAAAGAGTCCTTATATAGCAGCGCCTATCCTCGGCTAGGGACCAAGCTCTAAGGGCTTAACAATCCACACTAGTCTCCACCACGGGCTGCCTGCCTAAGTAGAGCCGATGGAAAAGCTGTCCGGCGGCATTTCTTTCAATAATTTCCCGTGTCATTCAGTCAGTGTGATTTACTCAGCTTTCGTCGTCCTTCATTCTTTCGATTTTTTTGATGCAGGGTGAATGCTATGTGTCACATGTCATCCATACCAACGGCCAAGCTGGCTTTCTCTTCTGAAAGTTGATCATGGGATTTGACGTACGCGCAAGATGTTATGCGTGCGTTTCACACACGGAACCTGGGTTTTATAGTCTTTTGGGGGAATTAGAGTCAGAACCCATGTTAATTCCGAGGGGAAAAATCCCCCATGTGTGGAAAAGGTCCGGCAGAGATTCGAAACTGCAACCCCCAGGATCATCACGAGAATGAGTCCGGCGCTCTACCAACTGAGCTGTTCCCGCTCCCCCCCCCCCCCCCCCCCCCCCTCCCCTCCTCCCCCCCCCCCCCCCCCCCCCCCCCCCCCCCCCCCCCGCTCTGTTGTTGAAGACACAGTCATTTGATCGTTTTATGCACCATGAGCAAAACCAGAACTACGGCGCCGCCAGCCGAAAGAACAAACAAATTACAAAACAAAAAAAACAACGTGTTTCGACCTATCTGGTCTTCTTTAGGCAAAAGACAACTAGCTTTCAAGACAGTGAAAAACGAAGGACGTATCTCTTCGAACTGAGTGCAGAATTAGGCACCAGTCCGAGAACCTTACCACTTGTCTACCTCTACTTGCAGGCCGATACAACTGGTGTGTGTGTGTGTGTGTGTGTGTGTGTGTGTGTGTGTGTGTGTGTGTGTGTTGTACTCCCAGTCTTATAGAACAGGGAATACTTTACAGCGGGAACGAAGAAATGCTGTCTGTCTGTGTATCTGTCTGTCTGTCCGTCCGTGGTCAAAATTGTGTTCCACTCGCTCCAGACAAAACTACTGGGCCGATCTTTCTGAAAATTTGTGGGTGTGTTCATTATAGGTCACGGATGATGCCCGATGTTTGATTTTACAGTTATAGCCATGACTAACGGCTATAACAGCCCATAACGGTTTTCTTCTTTATGGAAAATCTCAGAAAGTCCTTGGCCGATCTTTTTGAAAATTCGTAGGTATGTTCATTATGGGTCACAGATGATGGCCGATGTTTACCAGAATAGCCGTTACTAACGGCTATACTGGCCCAAAACGGTTTTTTCCTCTTTATGGAATATCTCATGCGTTTTCAAGATAAACTGGGAGTACGTTTGTATGCTTTGCATCTTGTTTTTTTTTTTCTCGCATGCAAGAAAGCCCGAAGGTAGTCTAGCGAACTCTAGCTTGTTTCTGGCCCCACTCGCCGCTTTCTGGTAACACTGGCCAAGCCAGCAAGATTCTTGCCGCCTCGTCTTTATGAAACGCGTCCCACAAGTGTGACCTTCCATGTGTGGATTGTTGGGTGGGCTAGAAACACCCTGACTTGACCCTGCGCGCGCTGATATGGTGTGGTAAGATGAGATGGAGGAGGAACAGTAGAGACAATGCCGTCTAGATCCCTGTCAGAGTTTGCTGGATTCTCTCGTGTTACGTCGTGAGCTGTGCAGCTTGACACGTTTAATCTGCTGTCATCATTTGATCTTGTCCTTCGTTACTTTGTATGGCACTGAGCTCTCTCTCTCTCTCTCTCTCTCTCTCTCTCTCTCTCTCTCTCTCTCTCTCTCTCTCTCTCTCTCTCTCTCTCTCTCTCTCTCTCTGTTTGTTTGTTTGTCTATCTCCCTCTCTCTCTCCCAGAGAGACAGAGAGAGAAAGAGAAGAACAATACATACTAAACACACCCCTCACGCAGATTCTATTCTACACCATCAAGCAGGGCAAGAATTTTTATCCCAGTGTTCGAGAAAAAGAATTAAAGAAGAAGAAGAAGAAGAAGAAGAAGAAGAAGAAGAAGAAGAAGAACTGGTAAAGAAGAAGAAAGAAGAAGAAGAAGAAGAAGAAGAGAAGAAGAAGAAGAAGAAGAAAAAAGACAACAACAACAACACGACGACGATGATGAGAATCCTCATACTTTTCTTTGTCAGCACACGTGTGTGTGATGTTGGCCGCCCTTCAAGCTGTGAATAGTTGGAGCGGCGTGGGAAGCACCTGTTGCTACACTTGTCTTTGAGAGCCCAACAGTTGTAGCCTGAACTGGAGAAGAACAAGATACACAGATAAGTTCCCGCTTCGCCTCTTCATCTTCTCTCTTTTTTTTTTCATTACCTGTGGCGAAGCGATTCTGGGCGCGGGTGTGCCTCCGTGTGTGTGTGTGTGTGTGTGTGTGTGTGTGTGTGTGTGTGTGTGTGTGTGTGTGTGTGTGTGTGTGTGTGTGTGCGTGTTTTTTTTGCGCACGCACACACACGCGCGTTAGGTATGCAACGGAAACATGGCGAAAAGTGAAAGGAAAGTTCTTCGCATTTTTTTTTCAAGCAAATTCTTACCTTATCTGTTGTCTTTGGGCCAATACCCTGATATCAAACCTCACTCTGCTAAAATGAGAACAAAAATCTTTGAGCTCAGTCCCCCACCCCCCCCCCCCCACCCCCCTCCATCCCATCCCTCCCTCCCCCTCATCCCAACCTGCCACCCACTATAAGATAGCTTCCTTCCTTTGGTGTCTTCGTTGTCGTTATTTTTTCAAAGGTATGTCAAATATTCAGAGAATGTGTTACAGAGAAGCAGCAGATAAACAAACAACCAAAAACAGAACAGATGGGTTTCGGGACTTGTTTGAAAATGCTCTGACTGTCTTTTTTTTTTTAATTTCTCTCTTCACTGGAATGTTGTAGATTTGCGGTTTTTGCAGCGAATGTGGTTGATAGACAGACTTGTATTAAGTGGGGGAAAAAAAAAAACATGCCAACATCTTTAGCATTTTTCTTTGTGCAATTCTTCTTCCAGAGATGTTTCCAAAGTTCAAGTAATAAATTATCCGTGTTTGGATTTTTTTTTTTACATTAAGCCATGGAACATACTCTCTGGGAAATGTTGATAGGAGCGAAGAAGCCGAATCTCAGTCGATGTAATCGTGTGCAAAAGACAGAAGACAGGAAGCGTGGGATCACGCTATCGCGGAACTTATTTCAGAACAGTGAATCTTGGACAGAGTAGTTCCCGATTCTCATTAACCAAGTCACTGCAGGTGTTCCGGTAAAGCCTCTGTCATGGTGAATACCAGGATACAATACAGGTGTTCAGGTGAAGCCCCTGCCGTGGTCAATACCAGGAAACACTGCAGGTGTTCAGGTAAAGCCGCTGTCATCCAGGGATGGTTACAGACAAGCTGTCCACAAACGTGGTCGTTGTCCACAATCGGGTTCCAGAGATGAAGTTGTTGTTTGTTAATCATGGTGCGCAGTTCCAGAGTGGTGTCCATTTCGTCCTGGGATATCTCCTCAGTTTGTTCATCCTGGTCGAATGAATACAAAAAGAAACTCAACTACATGCAAGAACCGTCTCTCTCAAACTGCGCAGCAACATGCATGAAATCTTAATCATCCGTATTCATACAATAAAAGGCATGGTGGCCACTTTTTTATAAAAAAAAAAAAAAAAAAAAGAAAGAGTGACAAGCTTTCTTTTCAAAACGTTCTGAAAACCAACACCACAAAAGGGAAAATCAGGACTCCAGAAGCACCCGCAACATTCTTCACGGCAGGAGGCAGCGAATCATGGCCAAGAACAACAATGCCACTCGAACATGCAGGCAGAGTCTGCTGGACGGGGCAGATGACTGGGAGTGCACTGCAGACCTCCCAGAATGGAAGACTCACCCAGAGATCATCAGCAAGAGTGGCATGAGACCAGACATAGTAGTCCACTCTCAGTCAACCAAGCAGCTGATCATGATCGAGCTCACGGTGCCATATGAGAACAGAATGGAGGCAGCTCAAATCTGCAGGACTGAAAAGTATGCTGATCTGGCAAACAGCCTGAGGAGAGAAGGCTATCAGGTCAAAGTCCTCACTGCAGAAATTGGAGCTAGGGGGTTTGTGGAACGTCTGCATACAGCCTCATGAAACAGCTCTCAGTTGCAGGGAGGGAAAAAACCCAGAGCCCTGAAAGCAATGGCAGAAGCGGCAGAGAGGTGTTCAAGCTGGATCTGGTCAAGGAGGAACAAATGTGAACTTCATAAGGCTTAACTTTCCTACAAATATCAGGTTTCCCAGTGGCTCAGTGGTTAGTGCGTGAGTCATTAAGTGGGAAAATGAGCATGTCTAGATGGTCATGGGTTCTAATCCCAGCCATGGTTCGTCCCAAGATGGGGAAAAAAGGGGCAGCAGAGGGACATCCGGAGTCATGAACCGGGTGTGGCTCAACCCCCGTAGAGTGTCAGGAGATAAGGGCCGAAACACTTGCTTGAAGGGGGCTTCTCTTCTGTGGACTCTCTGCTGCCACGCTCTCCACGAGTTTCTTTCTACTGGATGCGTGACTATGCCAATTAATATCAATTAGGTCAGTCAGTCAATCAATACTCATTGCAAGAAAGATTCTGACTATTTCTTCACTTTTTTTCCCCACTTCTTTATTTGAGCTGGGTGCAAAGAATCCGAGCTGGTTTTCATACGTGG
>JADBJO010000662.1:381559-391559 GCA_016801955.1 Conus betulinus | reverse complement strand
TAACAGCAAAAACAAACGGCAAAATATATAGCAAAATGGAAGGAAGAAGAAAACCAGCAAAAACACTAGCAACAACAAGAGCGACAATACCACCAACAAGACAACCATAACACTAACACTAATGCCATCGCCAACAACAACAATACGACAACAACAGTAACGACAACAAAATTTATTCGCAGGTAGTATTCGTCATGTTTTTAACATGTAAGACTCAATACGTTTATCTCTTTGCCCCTTTAGGGGTGTGGAGATTGCGATAGAAATGAACTGGTTCGTTTTATAGCGAACAACTTAATAAAGAACATCCATCTCACAGTAAACGAACTGTGGGTAGGCTAAGGCTATTCTCAACATGAACATGTGTACTGTTACTTAACAGAAACGTTCCAAACTGAATAAATGATAATCCAAACGCATTTAATAAAAGTACAGTTTATACACCCTACCCAAGTTTATGAAATCTGCTCACCTGAAGTTGTTGGCTACTTTTCTTCCAGTCTGGAATAAAAATAATGACATAAATCAAACATTGAATTTGGAGCCTGGCATTTTCCATCTTCTGAAATTTAAAAAAAAAAGGGGGTATTAGTTCCGCCAGACCATACAGACAAACAGATTACAGGACAAAACGCAAGCCTGTTTGTGTCGTCGGACGGAACTCGTTCCCTTTCTTTTTAAAATTTGCTTCATTTTCCGCCCTCACTCACCCCGTTTGGAAACCATCTTCTGAGATGTCGCCCGTTGGGTAAGCAGGAGCATACGTAGCTGTTGCCATCCATCTATCATGTGTTACCCTCTGTATCCCGAATAGTGCGTGTTTGTTGAAGACTTTGCTACAGCCGCGCAGCCAACAAGTACGGTCTGTATCTAGATCCCAATAATTCAAACTTGTCTGAGAGGGAAGCCGACAAGCCCGCAAAGGAAATGGCTTTCCCTAGAATTGAAAAAAAGTCAAGGGCAACAGTTTTTTTTTCTATTTGCAATTTTTTTTAAAATTTAATGTGAGCCATGTAGAAAAAAAGGTCACGTTAGAACCAAATGTGGGAACACTCAGTTCAGTCAGGTTATTCGTTTCTGTGACACACATGTGGTCAAAAGACGCGTCTTGGATGTTGATGTTACTCGTGTGGAATCCTCAACGATTTATGCTGTAATAAAAATAATGTTCCTTGGTGCATAGCACGTGGTATTAATGCACGAATTTCGACGTCCATAAACAGGGTGATATCTTGGGCATCCATAGCAGCAGTATCCATCATGAGTGAGGATTTTTCAACCCAGTGTGCTCTTTCAGCTGGATTTCTGTTCTGATGTTTGGGTTCATGAGTGTCGTGTACAGACTTGATGAGGCTATGACGAAAGGGCTATGACGTGTTCGCTTCGTAATGTGTATTTTCGCTTCAAGCTGCGCAGACTTCACTGGGCTGTTCTCAAGGTCGACAACTGTTTTGAGGTTCATTGTTTCAAAAGTCTGTCGCGTTAAAAGCTGAAAGGGTCTTTTCGAATCAGCTTGAAACTGGGTATAGTGGCATCTCAGTCATCTACAAGATATCTCAGTCATCTACAAGATATCTCAGTCATCTACAAGATAAGATCATCTGCAATCCGATGAGAGAGAAAAAAATATGAGAAACGGTTTTGAATAAATAACGAACAAGTAGGATAAACTCTTGTTCCCATGATGAGATACGGGCAAGAGTTGCCATACTTGGTCCTTATTCACTGTTTTCTTTCATTTTTCCCTGCCTCATTCAAGATTTGCTTTCAATTTTCAACACATACGCAGTACTGATGGAGCGACAGTTTTAACCTGTCAATGATGTGTTCATATTGAAGTGTCGTGTGAAGTCGATCCTGTTGTGGCCACTGTTCAACATTGCTTGCCGTGGTGTTAAGTGATTCGGGTGGTCATGACGCAATTAAGAGAGTCGTGATTGCGTGCAGATAGCGAAGACAGAACTAATTAAATGAAGCGAGGGAGTGGAGGGGGGGGGGGGTAGGGGGATAGGAGGAAGGTGAGGGGCGGGGCACATTGAGTTAGTCAACGAAGTAACGCGCATAACCCGAACGAACACGAGCGAAAATGGAGTTGACTAAACTATCATCCTGATTTCACAAACGCAACGCATGACTTTACATCCGGGCACAAAATGAAAATGAACCAGTAAAAGAACTGCGACCGAATTTCTTTTAATCGGTAAACAACATCCAGGTAGCAACGTTGGTATTTATGGAGAGAGAGAGAGAGAGAGAGAGAGAGACAGACAGAGACAGAGAGAAATCGGACAGTGGAAACGGATTGTGGCTTGAAACGAGGAAAGGCTTGGCTGCGGCGCGCGCGACTAGTCATTGTAATTATCATTTCGACTCTGCCTCCGTCCGTCCCTCCCTCGCTCTGTTTTGTCATGGTGCTGTTGTCAAGGTCAGAGCTGCTCAATTGGAAAACACGTCTGCTCAGGCTGCTGGGGCGCATCCAGTCAACAAGACGTTTTCCTACCGTGTCTTATCGTTTCCTGTTTCATCTTACATTCTTTTTTCATTTTCTTTTTTTTTTTCAGTTTTCTCCCCGTACCAGTTCTTTCCTTTCCACACTTGTTCCTACTATTCTTTGTGTTCCTTCATGTTCATATTTTGTTTCCCTGTTGTTCAAGTCTCGTCGAAATTTTCGTTCATTTTCCCCCATTTTCTCCTCCTTTTTCCACATTCTCCCGGTAACCTTTTCTTACTCCCCCCCCCCCCCCCCCCCCCCCCCCACCTTGTCTTACTGCTTTCTGTCATGGCTGTATATGTCCATACTCTTTCTACTTTCCCGTATCTTGTTCTGTTGCTGTCTGTTCTCTCCCAGACCTGTCTCAGCCGTTTCCTACTGTCTGCCTTCTTTTTCTTCTGCTTTCAGATCAGTCTTGTCCTACCATTTTCTACCTTCGTCAAAACCTGTCCCCATCTTTTCCTGCTAATTGTCCCTACCTTCTTTTTTTTTTTTTTTTTTTTTTTTTTTTTTTTTTACTATGTCTTACCCTTTCTCAGCCTGTGCTACCAATTGTCCCTACCTGTTTTTGTTTGTTTGTTTGTTTGTTTGTTTGTTTTTTACTATGTCTTACCCTTTTATCAACCTGCGCTACCAATTGTCCCTAGCCTTTTTTTTTTCTTACTATGCCGTACCCTTTCTCAACCCTTTCTCAAACCCTTGCTACCAATTGTCCCTACCTTTTTTTTTTTTTTACTGTCTTACCCTTTCTCAACCTGTGATACCAGTTGTCCCTACCATTTTTTTATATGTCTTACCCTTTCTCAACCTGGGCTACCAACTGTCCCTTACCTTTTTTTTTAACCATAACCATCCTACCCATTCTCAACCTGTGCTACCAACTGTCCCTACCTTTTTCTTTTTACTATGTCTTACCCTTTCTCAACCTGTGCTACCAACTGTCCTTACATTTTTTTTTACCATGTCTTACCCTTTCTCAACCTGTTCTACCAACTGTCCTTACATTTTTTACCATGTCTTACCCTTTCTCAACCTGTGCTACCAACTGTCCCTACCCTTTTTTTTACTGTCTTACCCTTTCTCAACCCGTGTTACCAACTGTCCCTACCTTTTTTACTATGTCTTTACCCTTTTTCAACCTGTGCTAATAACTGTCCATACCTTTTTTTACTATGTCTTACCCTTTCTCAACCTGTGCTAATAACTGTCCCTACCTTTTTTACTATGTCTTACCCTTTCTCAACCTGTGCTACCAACTGTCCTTTCCTTTTTTTACCATGTCTTACCCATTTTCAACCTGTGCTACCAACTGTCCCCTACCCTTTTTTTTTTTATGTGTCTTACCCTTTCGCAACCTGTGCTACCAATTGTCCTTACTTTTTTTTTTCACTATGTCTTACTCTTTCTCAACCTTCTTACCTTTTCCTACCAATTGTCCTTACCTTTTTTTTTTACTATGTCTTACCCTTTCTCAACATTCTTCACCTTTTCCTACTAGTTGTCCCTATCTTTTTTTTTTTTTTTACTGCGTCTTACCCTTTCTCAGGCTATCCCCATCTTTTCCTACCAATTGTACCTACCTTTTCTTCTTACTATGTCTTACTCTTTCTCAAGCTGTTCCCACCTTTTCCTACCAATTGTCCCTACCTTTTTGTTTACTCTGTCTCACCCTTTCTGAACCTTCTTCACCTTTTCCTACCAATTATGCTTACCTTTTTTTTTTTTTTTTTTTTTAACTATGTCTTACCCTTTCCCAGGCTGTCCCCACCTTTTTTCCTACCAATTGTCTCTACTTTTTTTTTTTTTTACTATGTATTACCTTTTCTCTGAATCTCCCTCACCTTTTCCTACCAATTGTCCCTACCTTTTTTTTTACTACGTCTTACTCTTTTTTCATTTTTTTTTTCTGTTCTTCTGTTTTCCAACCTCTGTTCCTACTTTTTTAACTCATTTTTTGGGTTCTACTTTTTTTCTAAACTTTGGTCGCTATTTTGCCTGCGTTTTACACCGACTGTTTTGTTGCTGTTTTAGCTTTCCTTAGCTTCTGCCTACCGTTTTCCTACTTTTTTTAGCCTACCCCTTAACCTTTGTGTCCTACCTTCTACCTTCTCCCTATTTTTAACCCTACCCTACCCCTTAACCTTTGTTTTTTCTATCTTTAAGCCCCTTAATCTTCCCCAACCTTCAACCTTTTCCTCCTATCTTTTCTTACGTTTTTTTTTTTTTTTTTTTTTTTTTTTGTTGTTTTTTTTTTTTTTTTTTTGGGGTGTATTTTTTTTAGCCAGTCCCTACTATTTCCTGCTTTCCTATTTTTCTTGCTTTTTCCTCCTACTTTTAGGAAGCTCTTTCTTCTTCTTTTTTTTCCCTACTTTTAGGAAGCTCTTTCTTTTTTTTCTTTTTTTTTTTAACTTTTTCTGAACAATTTTTTTTATCAAGTCCTACTTTTCTCCTACATGTTCTACGTCTTCATATATTTTTTTTTTCGAAGACTTTCTTTACCTTTTTTTCTACTTCGTCCTTCTACTTAACTACCATTTTTACTCTTTTCTAACTTTTTGTTTTGTTTTGTTTGTTTTTGTTTTGTTTTTCACCAACTTTTTTTTTTACTAATTGTTTCCTACTTTTTCTGTCGTTGTTCTTTACACTTTTGTTTTCTTGCTTTGCCTGCCTTGTCCTACTTTCTCCCACATTTTTTTTTTTTAGATGTATCAGTCCATGGTTCTGTTTCCTCCCCACCTTTTTGTGTTGTTTTGTCCTTTTTCTGACGTTTCCAGTTATCCATATCTCCTTTCATCTTTTGCCGACTATTTTCGTCAACCCCACCCCCACCCCCCCACCCCACCCTCCCCCATTTTTTTCTCAATCATCTACTACCTGTCTCTCTTGCCTACCTTTTCTAACTCTGCCCTGGTTTTCCTTTTTTTTTTTCTCTTTTTTTTTTTTTTCTGTTTTGTTTTGTTTTGTTTTGTTTATGTAGTGGCTCGTGGGCATTTTACAATTTCGCGGAGCCCCAGCCTCCTCTAAATTGGATATTTCATTTGGATTTACTCCTTACATACTTTTTACTACATGTTACCTTTCCTACATTTCCATACATTTTCCCATCCTTTAAATTACCGTCTTATACTTCTGTTCCATTCCTAAAGAGCTACGAAACTTTTTTTTTCTTTTTTAACAGGAACCCCTTTTTGATAGCACCTGCTTTGTATGCACTGTTTGATGTGACCCCCATCATACATTATAGAACAAGGGAGATAAACAAGAGGTCCCTTGTGCAACATTAGTCGAGATCTCTTTGAAGAACATACATATTACAATAAGGCAATTGTCCAAGAACAAGTCCCAGAGACAGTTCTGAAGGAAAATCCACTTTTTTTTTTTAGAAACACAAAAACTGAGGGGTGCGCACACACACACACACACACACACACACACACACACACACACACACACACACACACACACTCACAGAGTGAGAGAGCGAGAGACAGACAGACAGACAGACAGACAGACAGACGGACAGACAGACAGGTACTTTTCCCCCTTTTGTTCTCTCCTCCCTCCCTCCCCCACGCTCTCCTCCTCCCCACCTCTCCCATTCCCCTCCTCCCTTTCCCCCTTTCCTCTTCTCCTTGGACACAGACAAAGAGACGGACAGACAGACAGACAGATCGATCGATAGACAGATAGACAGACATAATACAGACACAAGACAGACAGGCAGACAGACGGACGGACAGACAGACAGACAGACAGAGTTTTTGTTTTCTCATTTCTTTTCCCCTCTCCATACCATCCTCCACCCCCCCCTTCCTCACTTTTCAAGGTAGACAGAGAGATTGTTGGGGTCATTTTTTTAAAGGTCTCTCATTGCCCCCCCCCCCCCCCCCCCCCCGCCCAACACCCCCCCACCCCCCACCCCCACCTTCCTCCAAGCCCTCACCCCCCACCCCATTCTTTAATCAAACTTACATGCGTATGGAACTGACCTTTGTTTATTCACCATTGAAAACACCTCCATACCTCACCTAACATTTCTTTTTATTCTACACTGTTCAATCTCTAAATGTTCTGCTTTAGTGATACGAAACCAGAAGTGGACTAAACCGCAGAAACCAGACGAAACCAAATCAAACTAAGCTGGATCAAATCAAATCAAACCAAACTAAACCAAACCAAACTACCTCGGGCCAGACCAAACCAAGCCAAACCTGATCATGAAACCAAATTAAGCTCAGAGTAAATCAGCTCCAACCAAAATCTAACCAAACCCAGCCGACCCAGACCAGTTAAAACCGAACACACCAAACTGAAAGTTAACATTGGTTCTGATTTCCCATACAGACCTTCGAATGAGACTATAAACCGAGGTTCCGTGTGTGAACGCACGCCCAACATCTTGCACACACGTAAAATCCCATCACCAACTTTCGGAAGAGAAGGCCAGTTTGGCCGTTAGTATGGATGACACGTTACACATAGCATGCACCTTCCCCGAAGTTGAAGTATGGGCTGCCTTAATGGCGGGATTTTAAAAAAAAAAAAAAAAAAAAAAAACGGTCATACACACAAAAGTGTCAGAATCTTCAACTGCATGAAGGTGGACACTCAAAGAAAGAAGAAGAAGAATTAAACATAACCCGACGTGTGCAGACAGATAGATGGACAGACAGATAGACGTGTAGGCAGACAGACAACCAGACAAAAAGATAAACAGACATTTTCCTTTTTTTTTAACCTTCGCTCTCCTTTTCTCTCTCCACCTCTTCCCTTCCCTTCGTTCTTCTTGTTTCCCCTTCCCTCGAAAGAGAGAGAGAAGAAGCAAAGCGACGAAGACACAGAGAGAGAGAGAGAGAGAGAGAGAGAGAGAGCAAAGCGACGAAGACACACAGAGAGGGAGAGAGAGAGGGAGGGAGAGAGAGAGGGAGGGAGAGAGAGAAATGGATGGATAGATGGATGGATGGATGGATGGATAGATAGGTAAATGAACGGATTTATTGATAGAACTTTTTTCAGCTCTCTCTCTCTCTCTCTCTCTCTCTCTCTCTCTCTCTCTCTCTCTCTCTCTCTCTCTCATCCCGTCTCCCCCCCCCCCTCCCTCTCCCCCTCCCCCTCCCCCCTTCATCTCCCCCCCCACCCCCCACCCCCCACTCCCTCCGTCTACTTGACCTCCTCTCCAGTGATGTTACGCCTACGCTGTTCTGTTCGGCGGCCATCCGACACACAGATGAACCCAGGTTTGTACTATGTCAGCTCCAGCATTAACAGACCTTAGGGAGCAAATCGATACCAGTTCGTCGTACGGCAACCCACAGAAGAGACCCAGCACTGCTGCCCGCGTCACTTCAAAGTTCGGTGTTCAGAGATGCGCGTTCTGATCCTAAATCTGCAGGTCACCCTCCTTCTCCCCCCCACCCCCCACCCCACACCCCATATCCTCCCCTTCCTCCACTGATGAGATTAACGGCCTAGTCCCGAAGACAGCGTTAGCGAGTGTCATCTCCCAGAGGGTACCATCACATCCATCCCATGACGATCCTCGGGAAAATTGCCGATACCGACGAAGTTAGCTGTGTTCAGAGTAACTTCGGACACGCAGTCCATAGTCATCAAAAGTAGCAGTCCACAGACAACAGTAGTCAAAAGCAGTCGGACGTAGTCCAAAACAGTCAACAGCAGAACTGGCTGAACGGATCTCCGAAGTTCATGTTCTAATCTCCACAGGGCTCCCTTCTGTTTAGTAATATCGGTCTGGGTCAAGGTCAGCTTCTTGCAGGGGAAAGAAAAGAAAGAAGAAGAAGGCAAAAAAAAAAAAAAGATGGCTTGCTCGATTGAAAAACACATGAAAACAATGGAGCGCCTGACTCGCAATCTTGGTGATCCTGGGGTTGCGGGTTCGAACCTCCGCCGGGGCGTTTCGGTACAGGGGGATTTTTCCCTCGGAGTTAACATTGGTTCTGACTCCATTTCCCATACAGTCCTTCGAATGAGACTATAAACCGAGGTTCCGTGTGTGTGAACGCACGCATAACATCTTGCACACACGTAAAATCCCATCACAACATTCGGAAGAGTAGGCCAGTTTGGCCGTTGGTATGGATGACACGTTTACACATAGCATGCACCCTGAGTGAGAAATGGAAAGAATGAAGGAAGTAAGGAAAATGAGTGATCGATATTGAACGATACTGACTGGATGACACGGGAAACGACTGAATGAAGCGCCAGCTGGCAGCTCTTCAGTCGGCACTACCCAGGTAGGCAGCCCGTTGTGTAACGAGTGTTGATTGTAAAGCGCTTAGAGCTTGGCGTGATTAGTCAGATGTCTGCCAGGCATCAGAAACTTAATAATGATAGCTGCTGTGTTGCTCTGGTTTCAAAGAGGGGTGACGGCAGGCGGAAACTGAAACATACAAACAAAAATAGAGTTACTGAGACGCTGCACGAAGGAACAAACAAATTACAAAATAGACCAAAACGTGTCGACCTGTTGGGCCTTCCTCAGGCATGTCAAACAGCGTTCAAGACAATAGAGACAGAGGACGACCGTCGATCTGGGTGCAGACTGTGGCGTGGGTGAAAAACTAAAACCACGGAACTGAAAGAGGGTGGAGGCTGGAAGGAACAAGATACAGATTAAAGTGATGATAATTGTTTTGAAAATAAAGGAACAATGATAATAAAGCAAGAAGAAGAAAGAAGAAAGAAGAAGAAGAAGAGAAGAAGAAGAAGAAGAAGAAGAAGAAGAAGAAGAAGAAGAAGAAGAAGAAGAACAACAACAACAACAACAACAACAGGAGGATTTAGAAGATTAGTTACATTTGTAATGGCATGATAGTGATAGAAGTAGCAGGAGTGGCCATATTGAAAATGGGAAAGATTTTGAAAGATAATCTAAGATATCTATAAACAGTTATAATCATAATAAGATTAGTAATGATGATAACAATGATACAGATAATAATAATAGTAAACAACAACAACAATAATAATAGTAACGAAAACAATGATAATGATAAAATGAAGTTGGGAAGTATAATATAAAAATCTAAGAAATAGACGTACAACAGTTTAGACAAAATGGAATCAAGTTCGTCATGAAGTATGACTATTAGAAATAAAGGACTAACGGTGGGACAATGCTTTCAAAGTGTTGGTACTTAGTTCATTTCGGTTTGGTCTTCACACGCACATCTTGTGATGTTTCCTTTTCTTTTCCTTCGTTTTTTATTATGAGAGAGAGAGAGAGAGAGAGAGAGAGAGAGAGAGAGAGAGAGAGAGAGAGAGAGAGAGAGAGAGCGTAGGATTTGAATAAAAAAAATTCGAATTTTATTATTTCAAAACCGCAATAAATGTCATTTTACTTGACTTAAAAAGCTGTCAAAATAGTAGTTTGAAGTACAGTTTTCGTCACACCTCACATAGACGAATACTTAATACAATGATAGTTATGATGTCTACTTTATCTTGTTATCAAAATGACCTTTTTTTACATAATAACGAGAGAAA
>JADBJO010000662.1:364059-374059 GCA_016801955.1 Conus betulinus | reverse complement strand
CTCTAGGCCTCAAGAAGCATGTCCACCAGGACTGGTTTGATGAAAACAATGACGACATCAACAAACTCTTAGAAGAGAAACACACTGCCTATATCAACTGGCAGAACGATCTATCCTCCATCTCCAAGAAGGATCGCTTCAAGCACCTCCAGAGCAAAGCCCAGAGAGAACTGCGCACAATGCAAGACAGCAGCTGGTGGGACAGGAAAGCTGATGAGGTTTTCAACGATATGCCGAGCTGAATTACTCCAAAGAGTTCTTCAACTCGCTCAAGGCTGTCTACGGACCACAGAGACCCAGCACCACCCCACTCCTGTCTGCAGATGGCAAGACCCTGCTGCTGAAAGACAAGGACAGCATCACACAACGCTGGAGGGGGACATTTCTCCACCACCTTACTCAACAGACCGTCCACAGTCGACTCTTCAGCCTTGAACGCTATCCCGGAGAAGCCGGCCCTGGAAGAGCTTGACCTCCTACCCAGCCTCGAGGAAATCACTAAGGCAGTGAAGCAGACGAGCAGTGGTAAGGCACCAGGCATGGACGGCATCCCCCAGCCGAGATGTACAAGGCAGCCGGTCCAGTGGCCCTGGACACTCTCCACGACATACTCTGCAGCGTTTGGGGGGAAGAAACCATGCCACAAGACTTTCGAGATGCCACTGTTGTCTCCCTGTATAAAAACAAGGGCAGCAAGTCTGACTGTGGTAATTACCGAGGCATCTCCCTCCTCTCAGTCGCTGGGAAAATCCTTGCAAGAGTCATCTTAAACCCGCCTGATCAGCGCTGTGTCAGAACCGTCACTGCCGGAGTCACAGTCTGGCTTCAGACCAGGCCGCAGCACCATCGACATGGTCTTCTCGGTGAGACAGGGTCCAAGAAAAAAGTGTATTGAGCAGCGGATGGACCTCTACGCTGTCTTCATCGACTTAACAAAAGCCTTCGACACGGTGAACAGGGAGGCGCTGTGGGTCATACTCTCCAAGCTTGGCTGTCCGAGGAAATTCACAAAAAATCATCCGCCTATTCCACGACGACATGGTTGGCCTTGTGCTTGTTGGGGGTGACAGCTCTGCTCCCTTTGAAATCTCGAACGGCGTCAAGCAGGGCTGTGTCCTTGCTCCGGTCCTGTTCAACCTGTTCTTCACGTGCGTGCTGAACCATGCCCTCGGAGATCTCGACAGAGGCATCTACATCAAGTACAGGCTGGACGGCTCTCTGTTTGACCTTCGTCGGCTGAGCGCCAAGACCCGAACAGTCGAGAGACTTGTGACTGACGCACTGTTTGCCGACGACTGTGCCCTGATGGCACACACAGAAGCGGATCTCCAGTTCATTGTCAGCAAGTTTGCGGAAGCCTCTCGGCTTTTTTGGCCTCACAATCAGCCTTGGAAAAACGGAAGTGCTCTACCAACCCTCCCCAGGCCTAACAGTGCAACCTCCCCCCCATCACACCATCGGAGGCACCACTCTGAAAACTGTCGAACACTTCAAGTACCTCGGGAGCGTCATTTCCAGTGATGGCTCTCTTGACAGAGAAATCTCTGCCAGGATCAGCAAAGCCAGCCAAGCTCTTGGCCGCCTACGTACTCGTGTGATGACCCACAAAAGCATCAAGCTCGACACAAAGATCAAGGTCTACAAAGCTGTTGTTCTCACTAGTCTCCTCTACGGCTGTGAGTCCTGGACGCTGTATCGGAAACACACGAAAACAGCTGAACGCTTCCACACGAGATCACTACGAGCGATTATGGGCATCAAGTGGCAAGACCGAGTGAGTGACCCAACCTCGAAGTCCTGGACAGAGCCGGTCTGCTCAGCATCGAAGCCATGATAGTGAAGGCCCAGCTTCGCTGGACTGGACATGTCATCCGTATGGAGCCTCACAGACTGCCTCGGCAGTTGCTCTACGGAGAAACTGAGGCAGGGCCAGAGACCCAGAGGCCCCGCCCCAGAAAGCGCTTCAAAGACTGTGTAAAAGACAATCTGAAGCACAGCTACACGCCTGCAAAAGACCTAGAGGTTTGTGCCCAAGACACAGAGCAGAATGGCGAAGTCTAACCAGGAAGGCCCAGGAAGAATTTGAAGGCAACCGCCGCAAACCACATGACTACTGCAAGAGAAAAAACGCAGAGAATCGGGTCTCTCCAGCCACACTCGTGCCCATGGGAGAAGGTCATCTGCACAGTGACATTATTGAAATCGATAGTCTACCACGAAAATATATATATATATATATATACACATGCATGTACGCAAACACGGATGCAAGTACGAACGCGTACACACACACGCGCGTACACGCATGCACAACACACACACACACACACACACACACACACACACACACACACACACACACACACACATACGTTTTATTTGGTTTGTTTGGTTGGTTAGTGGGGTTTTTTTTGTTTGTTTGTTTGTTTGTTTTGCTTTTTTTTTTATGACATGCAAATGAATGTATTGGCTCTTGCTTTCTTAGTGTGTTGTTTGTTAATTCGATATTTAAGGATTAATGCGTTATTGTTATTTCATATTGGGTAGATTCTCATTGATTTTCATATGTTCGTAGCTTTACTCATTGTTTAATAATTGTCCAACATTTTTATTCATTTACCCTATGCAATAATTACTTTAAATACTTGTATACACCCATGCAAGCACCACCAAACATACGTACGTTCATATCAAACTTTTACATGCAGTCATCTCCTTCTCACTCTCCCTATCTCTTCCCTTCTCCCCCATCCTTTCCCGCCGTCTAATATCACTTTTAGTGTACAGACGTTAAACAGACTAACGACAACAACAACAACAACAACAACAACAACAACAACACACACACACACACACACACACACACACACACACACACACACACACACACACACACACACACACACACGCCTGCAGACAGACATACATATTCCCATACATACATACATACATACATACATACATACGTACGTACGTACGTACGTACGTACGTACGTTAAGTAAGTAAGTACATACACATATGCGTATGTACATTACTTAACTAACAATAATATATACACACACATGCGCGCATGCACGCATACACGTATGCACAAGAACAAGCCTACTCTCGCACACAAAGGACGCACTGATACATACGCTGTGACATGCACGTGTGCCCGCGCGCACACACACACACACACACACACACACACACACACACACACACACACACACACACACACACGTGCACACACACACACACACACACACACACACACACACACACACACACACACGTGCACAACACACACACACACACACACACACACACACACACACACACACACACACACACACACACACACACACACACACACACACACACGCACATACTCACTCAGACATGCTCACAGAGAGAGAATGGAATACGAAAAGTTTATTCATGTATAGACCTTTGCCCCTCGTTAACGGGGGTAGATAGATAGATAGATAGATAGATAGACGGACAGACACTTTTTCTCAGAACTGACAATGGTGAACAGTGATATATCATCCGTAACTCGTTTAGCAGTAAATCTAAGAACTGAGAATGAAACGCAGCGTAATAGCTTTATAAAGATATCTAGATTGACGGATTCCTGGCTTTTTTTTTTTCATGCGTACTCGCCATAAAACTATTCAAATCTAAACTGACTTGGCAACTTGTAATCTTTCAGCGGAATGTACCGTGCTCTTAGGTCATACAGAACAGGACAACATAAAACGAGATATACCTTTTTTTTTGTTTTTTTTTTTGTCTCTTTTAGACAAAGTGGACATATTGATTTTTCTTCATCGTGTGCTTTATAACGAGTACGATGTACTGCGATTCAGAAAATGCCTAGTTTAAATCTAGTTAATATTTATCTAAAATGTCCGTCTAAACTGATCAATAACTATGTTTTAACATCAGGAACAGCACAAAAACTTCTGTAAATGTTACACCTATCATTATCGTCAATATGGACATTCAGTCTTGCCATGAAAATTAAGTCTTGCTATCTGCATGAAATCAACCTTTCCTTAAAACTTATCAGAAACTCGTTGATACTTCCACGTCTTGATTTAGCCATACATTTCCAAATCAAAAAAATATACAGGTTACAGCGAATATTTGAGGCCCAGTTTTTTCCTCCGACGCAAGTCAAAAAAAAAAAAAAAAAAAAGGAAAAGAAAAAAGAAAAAGAAAAATTTGCGTGAAGACCTTTCAATTTTAGTCAGTTTCAACCAAAACTGACGAACTTATACCTGAGTTTATATATTCAATAGGATATCTTTTTGTTTCTCCGTACACAGTCATTAGGTGTTCACATTTCAATGCCTAAGAATCTTTTAATAGCAAACAAATGCAGTTTTTCCCAATGGAGTGCTACACTGTCAAGTTCCCATAACTCGGCACCGCATTGAGCAATAGACTGAACCTGTGAGTTAAACAGAATAAAAAAAAAAAAAAAAGAAAAAGAAAAGCAAGAGAGAGAGTTACATTTCAGCTTAAACAACTTTTTGCAAAATGCCTGATAAAGCGTTTTTGTTCTGCTTGAAAGCTTTGTTAAAAGATAAATTCCAAAGCAATTGTGTGCATTCACAACAGGCATCACATTCCCGTTACATGTTTTAAATGTCATCTCTCTCTCTCTCTCTCTCTCTCTCTCTCTCTCTCTCTCTCTCTCTCTCTCTGGCAAGTAAAAATCCCCCTTTCCTGAAACTCCACTGTGTTACTTTTATCCAAATTAACCTTCAACTGCAAAGCAAAGGCTGCACGTTGAAGACTGTTCATCTGTGTTTGTAAGCTCCTGACAGTTTCAGAAAGTAAAGCCACATCATCAGCCAGAAGCACTATGAATAATTCAAAATAATCAGACATATTGCTTTGTGTTTCTCTCCCCTTATCACGTCTAATGCTAACTCATAAATGAATAGAGAAAACAAGACAGGACTGCAAGCATCTCCTTGTTTTATTCTATGACTGCAAGTAATTCAATCTATTACACTACTGCCACATCAAAGGCTGGTTTTGACATTGTTGTGCATGCGGCTAATACACCTATCTTACCTTTAATGCCATTTTGTAATATGATAGGCTACAGTAACTTTCTATGGAATCAAAAGCCTTTTTGAAATTAATAAAGGTTATATACATATACGATTAGAATTGTTTTTGTACAGAGTGCCAATACAGTAAACACGTGACCGACAGTGAAGCTATCTCTGTTATCAACAGTGTTAAATTCAGCTTGATCTTCGCCTGTCAACAAATTATCTTCTATTCATCCCTGCAGTCTACTATAAATAATTGTACTATAATTTTACTACTTGTATCACATAATGAATGCCTCTATGATTGTTTGGATTACCAGTGTTACCCTTCTTGAACAAAGGGTGAACAATTGAGAGTGTCCAACTCTCTGGGGGCACCCCCTTATCAAATAACATATTGTAAAACTTTACAAAATAAAAAAAAAGGGGGGGGGGGGGGGGGAGAGAAAAAAAAAAAAAAAAACGATCCCCAACCATACTTTGACAACTCACCAATAATTTCATCTGGTACAGCAGCCTTCCCATTCTTTAAATTTGTTACAGCCCGCAAAACTTCTTCTCTTAATACTGGACGGCTCATAGAGCTCCTCTTGAAAACATCACTAACGTTTTCTACCAAATCCGCCATCTCTGTTGTTACCTCAATTTTTTTTTCTCATAAAGGATATCTATGTACAGTTTCCCATAACTCTCTTTGATTGTTTACTGACGAGACCAGTCTAACAGCAATCAGTATACTGCTTCTCTCTCTCTGTCTGTGCTACTGTCTGTCTGTCTGTCTCTCTGTCTCTCTCTCTCTCTCTCTCTCTCTCTCTCTCAGATGTCTGTATTCTCTCCTTGCTGTGCAGTGGGCATCATTGTTTTCTTTCCTTCTCTGAGTTTCCTAAAAACAGACAGCAGTCCTTTTTGCTTGAGCTTTACCTAGCCCACATCCTTAATCATATTAATCACCGTTTTTTACCACACTTTGTTAATTATTTCACCGTTTTTACTTTGTTAATTAATTCTTTTTTCATATTTTAACTCGCTTTTCAATCCAGTCACTAAACATTTCCCATTTCCAGAGCACGATCAAAATCATGATCAATCAAACCTGGGGCATGATTAACGCGGATGTTGTTTCGTCAGAATTCATTTCCTGAATACAACATTTTCTAAATCCTTGCTCCACACAAATTATCAGTGAACTGGTCCCCCTCCGCGGGATTCTTTAACTCTAAAACGTAATTCAATGGGGAAATGATCTGATTCTGCTATCTCTAAAACTTACAATTCACATGAAGATACAACAGTGAAAAGCCATTCTTTGGGCAGGAGAAAGTAACCATTGACACTATACTCTGTTTCTGATAAGTACGTAAAGTCACCATCAGTATCCCCGTTACATGTGCCGTCAGAATACACAATCCAAGGGTTGTGCACATATTTAACAAATATTTCCCAAAGTTATTGAGAATAATGTCTGCAGACCTTCTCATGCTGTTAGATGAAAAGAAGATTGGAAACAAAGTTATCAAATGTATCATTGTCGTCAAACATATCAGGAGAGATGTCAGAAGTTCTACTGTTCAAATCGCCTGACAGAATCACATCACCTGACAGAATCACGTGCACGTCCTTAAACTCAAACAGGAAACAAAAAGACAACCTCCAAGCTCGCTAACGCCGTTTTCAACGTCAAACTGAGCACAGTGAAGTGGACCCTCTGGTGGAACATAAGCACAAACGTATGATATATCTTCTGCATTGGGGCAGTCTTCTTAGCTTCATGACCGTTAAGATAAAAGCGTATTATAATGAGGCGCATTACTCTGTCTAAGCATCTTCCTTGTTTAGTACATTTCACAGAAGGCTTTGAAAGATGGCATAACCTGGAAATAGGAAGATCTGGAGGTCATCTACAAAAGTCTCAACAAGATCTGCGAAATTGAAGGTCAACAAACAAAAAAAATAATAATAATAATCGCCCATTTCTAACGAAAGACCGTTTACTTTCCAAAGCAAAACAGAAAAAAAAAAGAAAGAAAAGGAAACATCACGCTGTCTGTCATCTTCACACTGATCAATGTGTGGCCCGTTTTGATTCACGCCGGTATCTTTCCTTTCACGCCTGCTGTATCCCACTCCACCCGTTCACCCGCTAGACAACTGCCACCTCGGCCCTCCCACTCCATGTGACAGATTTCCTCTGGGGACATCCCCCGGTTATGACTTTCACAAACACTGTCACTGTCACTGCCAGTCAGCGAGTCACACGACAGCGTTCAGCGAATAGCTCCGGCATCAATGTTACCACAAACATCAGCGTTTGAAGAACATGATAATGTCGCTTCCCTAGTATTAATACAACCATTACCATCAACATAGTAAAAGCATTATCTCTTTATCTGACACTGTAGACTTCTCTTCCTTCTTTACGTGTGCCCTCCACCCCACCCTTGTACCCACAGCATTTACAGTGTCAACTCGGTGTTCCTTCACCACTTACCTGACACTCCTCCGTTTGCCGCTTTCCACAACTAGCACGTGCGAACCTGTGAGATGTCACCAGCGTCGAGCTGGGCTGACCTACACGCTATACTGACTCCCTTCGAGTTCCCCTCTGTCCCAGCTAATACTTTGTCCCCTCAATAAGGAGATGGTCGTGGACCATGGTCGCTCGCTATACTTCTTCTCTGGCCTTTTTGAGATGCGGGGCCAGTTGTTTATGTACGTTTCTTACATGTAAAGTGAAGTCCTTCCCGACAAACATAGGCTGCCCATCAGTTCGCGTTTGGCTTTGGGAATATTCTCTTTGTCTTTGAAGAAGATGCAGCGGGCGATGACAGGCGAGTTGGGCTTGTCTTTCAGGCGATGCACACTGTCAAATTGAACATTACCATTCAACTCCTATTTGTCCAACAACAATCTCTTCGCATCCATTCCGCGTCTCCTTTGGTTTATGGGGGAGACTGTGGAAGATTAAACTATTTCGCTTGGAGTATACTTCCAGGTCGTCGGCTTTTCGTTATACATCCAGCACCCGCTTCTTCAGGTCTTCCTTCTCAAGACGAAGGCTTGCCACGTCTCCCTTCAGAGGCTGGACCTCTTCCTGCGAACATGCGACGCCATCACGGATGTCCTTAATCAACGTCGTCTTTCACTCCGTCAGCTCTATTATTCAGCTCCTGAAGCATGGACACCATGTTCGTAAGCGTGGGCAGCTCGTCAGGCTGGGAGGTTGGTAACCTACTGGTCGAGGAACTTGCCGATTTCTCGGAGCTAGCTTTATGATTGTCAGCGTTCCAGTAGGTCTGGCGATGGCTGTCCTTTCGCCGTCCGGGATGTTTTTACTCACCATCGCTTCACTGAAGTAATAGACTTGCCCAGATTAAAAACGAGATGAGGCAGGGTACTGTTACACCGTCCGCCGCCGTTTTAATTTCAATGTCTTCAGGCGCATGGCGCTACTGTTTTCCACTCTCTTTGACATAAACACACAAAAATCCTGGAGAGAACATCCACGTCTTGTCCTAAAGTCCAGCTGCGAGGAATGCATTATATGTCATGGAGGTTCTTGTTGTTGAGTAAAACGTAAAAGCATTGTCGGGGGATCCATCGCAGTTAACAAAACAAATAGAGAGCCAATCAACTTGCGTGTCGCTCTCCTGAATGCTGCTTAGTCCCCCCCCCCCCCCCCCCCCCCCCCAGAGAGAGAGAGAGAGAGAGAGAGAGAGAGAGAGGCTTTTTTACTGCACCCAAGAAGGAAGAAGTTCAAGGGGGGAACCACCTCTGACAGACTGTGTACACGACCACTGCCAGAGTGATGAAAATGTTTTCATTCAGTCAGCTTGTAAACATCCCCATTATTTATCAGGGCCACGACAGCTGATGGATGACAACACAGCCTCCTGCAGAAACCTACCTCCTACCACCTGCCCCCATCCCCTCCCCCACCCCCCACCCCATCTCTCCTCTCTCTCTCTCTCTCTCTCTCTCTCTCTCTCCTCTCTTTCCCCCCCCCCCCCCCCCCCCTCCACCCTCCACACCCCCCTCTGCCCCGCTTCTCCCTTCTTCTCTTCTTGAAAACCGCTTCTTCCCCTCATCCCCCCTCCCCCCCCCCCCCCCCCCCCCCCCCCCCCCAGCCCCCATATCTCTCTCTCTCCCACTCTCCCCTCCGTATGCCACTCCATCTGCTGCACCCCTACCCCTCTGCCCCCCCCCCCCCCCTCTCTCTCTCTCTCTCTCTCTCTCTCTCTCTCTCTCAGGAAACGTCGGTTCCTTATTTTGAGATGCCAGCTGATGAATGAAGCCAACCTATCAACTGACCTATGCGCCTACCCATCAATCCATCGTTGAAGAGGGTTGAAGCATTGCTAGGAGACCTGGCTGACAAGCATTTGGGATGCACTGACGTCTGTCTTGTGGGCGGAGCTATTGATGCCGCTTTTGTCCACTTTGGTCCCCTCTCTGGCTTCAGTCCATTTTCGTCTCTTTTCTTGCATTGGTCCACGTTCGTCTTCCGGCTTCACTCAACTTTCCAATGTCTTTCTGTGGCTTCTACTTGTGTCCCCTTTCTCGTTTTAACTTTTGTTTTGTCCCCCCCCCCCCCCCCCCCCCCCTCGCCCCCTCTCCTTTTTCCCCCTTTCCGGCTTCAGTCCATTTTCAGCTCCTTTCTGATTTCAGTCCATGTTCGTCTCCTGTCTGCCTTCAGTCCTTTTTCATCTTTTCTCTGCTTTCAGTCCACTTTGTTTTCTTTCTGCTTTCAGTCCACTTTTGTCTTTTCTCTGCCTTCAGTCCACTTTTGTCTTTTCTCTGCCTTCAGTCCACCTTTGTCTTTTCTGTGCCTTCAGTCCACCTTGTTTTCTTTCTGCTTTCAGTCCACCTTTGTCTTTTCTCTGCTTTCAGTCCACTTTTGTCTCTTCTCTGCCTTCAGTCCACTTTTGTCTTTTCTCTGCCTTTA
>JADBJO010000662.1:354059-356559 GCA_016801955.1 Conus betulinus | reverse complement strand
CAGCTTGGGAAAGAAATCTCTCAAGGCTGAACTTTCAATGTTTTGAAAGTATGTCTTGATTTGGCTCACAGTTTTTGATAGCCTCGAGTGTTGCCAGCCCCTGATGTTCTATGATACATACAACGTAAAGCCTGTTTGCGCCTGTTTGCAATGAGCCGGCAGTCGGAGTTAAACCACGGTGTTACGGGCATTTGCAGATTGTTAGGTGAAGCTGGAATACTGTCTTTTGCACGTTTTTATGTCAGTTTTTGTTGTTGGTGGTTTTTATTTCAGGGTCTGGTTCTCTTCAAACGTTTCCTGCAGAAAGATCCCAGCTAGCTTTTTGAAAACCGAGGTGTTAGTAAAGAGCAATTTTCTATGTCGCTGCATTTCAAACTAATTGGAAAGAGGTCACTTCTGTGCAGATCGCCGTGAACATCACTACTCACAGTCGGGACCAGAAAAGGATCACACACCAACAGTACTTTCCGTTTCTGGGGGCTGGAGAGGGGAGGTGGTGGGGTGGGGATTTTCAGTAAAGCCCTTTTTTTCATGTTAGTCATCCCTCTCTTACCCATCTACCATGGAGTCCAGTAAAGGGCCAGGATCAAGAAATGAGAGTCTTGACCCCCTTCCAGGCTATATACGACAGTCTACCAACCTTTTTCCCTGATCATGCTCAGCTCTCAGGCACGGAAAGCTGAGCAGTAAAGGGTTATCCTGGCCAGCCAGGGTCCAGGGTACAGTCTTGATCCAACCCCACGCAGCGGCAGCCGACATTGGCTTATGTGTATCTCCTGTTTAGGGGAGCTCCAAGCCAAAGAGGCGTGCTGAAGGCACCTGCCCTCTCAGTCACCAGGGGTCCAAACATTTCACTTGGTTTTCACTCATTTCAATGCAACAAGATAAAATGAAAAGCCGTGTGGACAACTAGTTGCTGCAGAATGGACAGGCAGTGTCCACTCTGGACAGTGTGCGCTGTTCTCACCACCAGATCACACACACACACACACACACACACACACACACACACACACACACACACACACACACGCACGCCAGGCATGTCATAATTTGTAATGAAAAGAAAAAATGCGAGAAAGTTTCCAGACCGGAGACAGACAGGAGAATGGTTCACACACACACACTGAAGAAGACGACAGCAAAGAAAACAAAAACAAAAAACAAAAACTGGAAAAAAAGACAAAGTCAAAGAGAGGTTTGTCACTTCCACATACGCTGCATCACATCTGATATGGCACATGGCCACAGTGCACATGTGCTAGAGCTGGATACATGAACAAATGAATAGAATTTTTTTTTTTTTTAAGGGGGGGGGGGGGGGGAGTAAAAAAAAAAAAAAACAAAACAAAACAAAAACGGAAAGGATTCGGGAAATGGGGTCTCATGGGCAAGACTTACAAAATCAACATTAGAAACTAGCGATTATACTCAGCTACTTCCTCGTGGACATGATGACAGACCGTACTTTTTTGTTTCGTTGGTGGGTTGGTTGTCGGTGGTGGTGGTGTTTTCACTTTCAACATAAACCAACCCCAAAAAAAATTCATCATATGACCCAAAATTTAGGTTTGTTTTATTACTTTTTGACAATCATGTTGATTTTTTTTTTTTTACTAAATAAAAATAAAACATTTTTTTTATTTAGCATCCCCCTGTATAATCACTCTTTGAAAAGAAGAAAGACTGATATTTTCAATCCTAACTTGTGGAGTTCATTAAGCACCGTAGCACTAATAGGAGAGAAAACGCGGAGGTTCCGCTGCGCATCTAATATGTTCAGGACAGGGTAAAGATTGAGTTTTACGTCCTCATAGCGAAAGCTTTTAAGGACACGTTACTCTGATGAGTAAAGGTCAGCCATGGGTAGAGTTTTATTGGCGAAGTTTACTTCTGGCTCTCTACGTATCTGACTTTCTGCCGGTGAAAAAAAAAAAACAAACAAAAAACAAAAAAAAACGCTCGTGCTAAATTTCAGCATGTCTGGTGGGGTTCTTGACGTCCCATTCTTGGTTGCACGACTCAAGAGGGCCACAAATATAAACCTATTCTTCGATAAAACACCAGAGACAAACAAATGGACGGACGCTTTGATTCTAATACTTGTCGTCTGCCAAATCCGCACCGAGTTCGACTGGCTAGTCTATGGCCAATCAGTGCATAGCTTTGTGTCAGTACCTACACGAATTGATTGACAAACACAATTGTCGAAAATGCACTTTTTCTCTTGCTGGCATTGTGTTAAAAAAAAAAAAAAAAAAAAAGCTTGCACTCACTGTGTTAGTGTTTATTCGTATTTTGGCTTCTTTTCAGCTTCACTGCAGTCTGTTTTACTCTCTCTGTCATAAGCTTACAATTGCAAAAGATCACGCACAACTGGCACAGTTTGAAACGCCAACACACATTAATACTTCACCAAGAGGTACACCTTAGAAACAAAACAAAGCGAAACGACAGGTGGCAAATCAGGAATGGGAAAGACTGGAATACATGCATAATG